>JAUCMX010000016.1:21523559-21728559 GCA_033459395.1 Hemibagrus guttatus | reverse complement strand
ATAATACACATAATAAATATTTAAATTAGTATTATATTAGTAAATAGAAAAATAAATATTTTAAATGTTAAATAAAAATAGTACATTACCATACATCGTTTAATAAATATGTTATTAAAAAAAGAATGGAAATTAAATGTGTAAATATTGTAAATACGGTGGATCAGAAATAAATATCTGTAATTCATTTCAATAAAATTAGCTGGCATATATACTAGGGATCATAAATACTTGTAAATATGCTAAATATTATATATAATAATGTGGGCACTTGTCCTACATTTGGGACAATAGTTGCGAGAATTATTCTAATTAAATTCTAAAGTTTTATGATTTATTTTTGTCAGTCAGGAACGTCACTGGGACCCTGTGCTGCGTGTAGTTTATGGACTAATGCTGTATTACGTTAGAGATTGCGGATAAAGTTGACAAAGATGTACTGTAACTAGATTTAAAAATAAATAAATAAATAAATAAATAAATAAATAAATAAATAAAAAAAAAAAAATAAAAAAAAAAATAATAATAATAATAATAATAATAATAATAATAATAATAATAATAATTTGGAATAATTCCCAATTCACCCAATGACATAAGGATTTTTTTCTACTGGGCTGTTCATAGTTTTCTCAGGGTGTTCCTCTTGGAACCATGTGAAAAATATGAATCCTAGGAGCCTGAGAACTGTTGAATATTCTCAGAGAAAAAAACTAAATATTATATATACATATGTCTATTAATAATCATTTCTCATGCATTAAGCTCATTAGTAGCGCATAATGCTCTGTTCTAAATCCATAAATAAAAGCTCATCATCTTACAAAAGTCAAGACGATCTTGCCGGAGTTTACCAAGTGAATGTAAGTGCGTTGGAAAGCAGTTGGAAAGCTCACTAATCATCTTATTGATTTATAAATCCTGAGGTAAAATAGATTTTTTTCCCCCCTCCTCTTTTTTTAAATCTAATACAGTCTGCTTTTAAAGCCTCGTTATCACCTCAGCTAAACTTCTCCCTGTTGCCATGCCGACAGTACACTAATATTTTTTGCACATGCTGTTTGGAAGTCTGCCTCGTTGCTATAATGCCGTCACGCAGCAGCCATGTGGCACGCACGACATGATGGAGGCCTGCTACGAAGAACTGTTAGCGCATTGTTAATTAAAAACACATAAATTTAGATTCAGGGGATTTATTATTCAAGAACGCACAGACAAACGTATAACTTTATGCTGAAGAAGTAGAATTATGACGCACGTTATTATACATGACCGCCTCCGTGTACCTTCGATTTCTCTCGACCCAGCACTCACGTTACTGTCCGTATCAGTTCTGTGTTCAGAACAGTCCATAATTAAGATAACGTCTAGTAGATTGTGGTCCCTTTCCACTCAAGGACTGGGTAGACGCTTGAGGGGTGTGTGTGTGTGTGTGTGGGGGTGGGGGTGGGGGGGTCAATACTTTTTTGCGCAGCATTAAATGGGCTACAGTCTGTATTTACAGTGAGTTAAGGACATGAGTTAGATTTTAATCCTGAAATCGTTCACATCGGTATTAAAAATAGCTCTGGAATTCAGAGTAAAGGGTGAGTCACGAATATGGGGAGGAGTTTATCTAAAACAGAGGCGTGTCTCAGGTTAAACACTCATTCATTCATTCATTCATTCATTGTCTATCGCTTATCCGATCTACTCTCGGGTCACGGGGAGCCTGTGGCTATCTCAGGCGTCATTGGGCATCAAGGCAGGATACACCCTGGACGGAGTGCCAACCCATCGCAGGGCACACACACGCTCATTCACTCCCACAATCACACACACACTATGGACAATTTAGAGACGCCAATCAACCTACAATGCATGTCTTTGGACTGGGGGAGGAAACCGGAGTACCCGGAGGAAACCCCCGAGGCACGGGGAGAACATGCAAACTCCACACACACATGGCGGAGGTGGGAATCGAACCCTGAACCACCAACCCTGGAGGTGTGAGGCAAACGTGCTAACCACCAAGCCACTGTGCCCCCCCCAGGTTAAACACAATTTTCAGAAATCAAATTTTCACATGTCTCTTGATTTTATGTCACGTTGTATTACACTGGACAGCAAAGAAGAAAAAAAGCTTATTTCCTACTTTCGGTGCGTATTTTCTATACCTGATTTTTTTCAGGTGTAAATGGAAAAGTGGTGGTTTACATGCTGTGCAAGAACTCTAAACTCTCCCTAATCGATTAGAACTACTTTATTGATTTATCTAATAAACTCATTAAATAAATAATGTACAGACGCGTGCAAAAGTTTGCAAAATGACAAAATGAAGGTTTCCAGTAAAAAAAAACATTCAGTGTCTTGTAAATGCTTCCCAGATAGTGTGTGTTAAAATAATAACAAGCAACATGATAGGAGTTTTAAAGGGCAGCGCAGGAGCTAATCCACATAGAGAGTTTTTGAGAGAACTCACATAGGAAAACAGAAACTCGGAGAAATTTCAGACAGACTGTAACCCGAGTTCAGGATCAAACCCAAGACCCTGGAGCTGTGAGGCAGAAATGCTAGCTACTCTCCCATTAGCTGACTTATTAGTGAACTTCTATTTTTCTCCCACATATAACTCTCGCTGCTCTTAAGTAATATTCAGGCACTTGCTCTTTTTCACTGTGTCCAAAATGAGTTTCTGCTCTAAATGCGCTCGACTCAGCAATGTGCACTCGTTCAGGTGTCAAATCTGAAATGCAGTCTATGTGAGACTTCCACTACCTCTACACTTAGCTCAGGCTGTCAAGATGACAAATCACAGGACATAACTTTTCAATCAGAACTTGTTATAAGATTTTTTTAAGTGTTGTAAGAAATCTAAAGTTTCTAAAGTCCCACACATCCTCTCTCTCTCTCTCTCTCCCTCTCTCTCTCTCTCTCTCTCTCTCTCTCTCTCTCTCTCTCTCTCTCTCTCTCTCTCTCTCCTGTCTAAGGATGTTCTTGAACTGTCAATCATGCCCTTAATTAAACTCAGTTTCATTCTGAGTCATGTCCAAGTCCAATTAAAAATTAGACAAAATTTCTGGCTCCACAAAACTTCATCATCAGAGCAAAATTTGCTCTAGTAATTATTGTGCCATGTTTACTGAGGGATGCAATTAAAGCCTTGCTGTTTTTGTAACTGTTGGATTTCTAGCCCTCAGGCAGTTATTGTCATCACAGACAGACCCGACATGTCTGCGCTCATAGTAACCTTTACCTGTCTTTTCTGTCTGAAATAATCGTCTTATTATTGTCGCTATCAGGGACAGCTTTCAGACCTAGCGTTAATCATTCATGCAAATTCGCATGAATTCTGCCTTGACCTTTTGCCCATGCACGGCACATGCAAATCCAGCTCATTTCCCTACTTATTGCTTCTTACTGATGTAGAATCATAACCCAGTGATGAAGTGTCCAGAGACAGCGATTAACATACACAGACGCCATATCATCTGTGCTGGAAAATCCAAGAACAAAGGGCATGCCCCTTCACTGGGATTAACAGACATCAAGACCGTACCTTATTCACAAAGGTCACATTTGCTTCACTATAACTAACAGACATAAAAACATCAAGACCACACTCCTTCAACAGCATGAACAGCCACAAAGACCACACTTGATTCACAAAGGCCACACCTCCTTCACTGACTGAGGCCACACCTCTTTCAAAAGACTGATAGCCATAACTGCTTCACTGAGGCCAGAAAACACAACAATACAGAGGCCAAAACTCCTTCTCTGGGGATTGACAAGTACAGAGGCCACCCCTCCTTTTTTAGAACTGACAGATACAGAGGCTACACCTTTTTCACTGGAACTGACAGGTACAGAGGCCACACCTCCTACTCTGGGGACTGACAGGTACGGAGGCCACACCTCCTTCTCTGGGGACAGACAGGTATGGAGGCCACACCTCCTTCTCTGGGACTCACAGGTACAGAGGCCACATCTCCTTCTATGGGGTCTGACAGATACAGAGGCCACACCTCCTTCTCTGGAACTCACAGGTACAGAGGCCACACCTCCTTCTATGGGGTCTGACAGATACAGAGGCCACACCTCCTTTTCTGGAACTGACAGTTACAGAGACCACATCTCATTCTCTGGGGACTGACAGGTACAGAGGCCACATTTCCTTCTCTGGGGACTGACAGGCATGGAGGCCACACCTCCTTCTATGGGGTCTGACAGGTACAGAGGCCACACCTCCTTTTCTGGAACTGACAGTTACAGAGACCACATTTCATTCTCTGGGGACTGACAGGTGCAGAGGCCACACCTCCTTCTTTGGAACTGACAGGCACAGAGGCCAAAACTTCTTCTCTGGGGACTGACAGGTACAGAGGACACACCTCTTCCTATGGAACTGACAGGTACTGAGGCCACACCTCCTTCTCTGGGGATTGACAGGTACAGAGGCCACACCTCTTTTCTCTTGAACTGATTCTCTTACCATTACAAAGCACACAAGAATGGTCACGCATCCTTCACTGATATTGATAATCACAGTAGCCATGCCACTTTTATTAAACTGACAGACACAGAGGCCACACCTCCTTTACTGAGTTTAGCAAGCAAAGATATCCTACCTCCTTTACTAGGATTAACAGATACACCATCTTCTAATGTTATTTCCATAGATCTTTCAGAAATTATTAGCACATATGCCACACCCCCTTCACTCAACTTGGAAAGGTACGCAGGAAAAACCTACAGTGGCCTTGAAAATTCATTTGATAACATTTATAAAAAGTAAGTCCTATTAATAAAAAATGTGTGTGTATGTTTCAGGCCAGGAGAGATGTCATTATTACTGAACAACTTTTTCATTATTCTGAATCTTTGCTGCAGTGTTCGACTCGGCGACTTCTGCAACTCTCGCCTAACGAGCAGGTAGATGTGGCAGACGAATCATCTATTTGCAGCACATTAGGAGTGACACTGCTCCTTCACTCCTCCCCTCCTGTCACTCGTCTCTGCACACTCTCCGTCCTTAATGATACACTGTCACCAGCCACGCTCCGAATGGGAATTGCGTGGCTCGGGATGGACTGGTGCCTAGTTATAAAAAAAATTAAAAAATAAACCTTGTCTGGGAAACTTAATTCATTTTCAAAGCATTAATTTGGTCATGTTTTCTTAAAAAAGAAAAGAGTAATATGGACATTTGGAGCTTTGGAGATTGAGACGTCAGGGAGATGACCGTTGCTTGAGCTTGTCATTTGTACAGCTGTAATTGGTCAGATTACTGCATGCATGATTGCCCGTGACATCAAATATTCCTATTCAGGAATATCACAGCTGTTTTACCCACACTTTATTTATACTGTACTGTAGATGCCTGAGTTCATCGCTTTACCTTTCCTTTGGCGTCGAGCTTTGCCTAATTAATTTTCGCAGATATTCTTGGCGGCCAGGTGGCCTCTCATGATTCAAGCACCCGTCATTTGCGTACACACAAATGTTCGATCAACATGACACCATCGATCCGCGCCATTTATATACAGCGGGCCGTGCATCCAGCCGTATCAACTTGCTCATCTGTCTTGCTGAGGATAATCTCATCTTCCTGCATTTACATGCCTTGATTACGTGGCACAGCTAGCATGCATCTCTCTCTCTCTCTCTCGCTCTCTCTCTCTCTGTACCTTGGTCATTTCCTTCAACACCAAGACACATGAAAGAACTTTAAAAAAAACTCACAAACAGCCCCAGAAAGAGCTCTGAAATGTTGAAAAGCTGTGTGCGATTTTCTTTCTTTCTTCCAAAGGGCCAACACAAAGACTGTAAAGAAAAAGAAGCAAAGACCCGGAAAAGAAAAGCAGCGACAATTTGCGACTGTGCCACCGCACGACCCCAACAGGTGCAGCGACAATAGTGCCCCGCCGCTAAGAGCCCCGAGACACAAAGTGAGCTCGACATGTACGGCTTTATTTTTGAACGGTAATAAGACCATCAGGGGCTTCGGCAGCAAATTCAGAGCCGCAGACGGTGATAATCGAAAGCGGCAGCAGGCGATCGTGAGGACTAGTCAAATAACAACAATCCTAACCTGGTAATCATCCAAGGTAAACAGAATTATCCGACTGATACTCGTCGCCATTTTGTTTCCACAATTTCCACATTCTCAGAACAGAGCAGTGAGAGACAGAGAGAGAAAAAAAAGGAGAAGAAAATCTAGGAGTGAAGATGGAATGCTTTAAAGTTTTCACTAAAGGACTGCTTTATCACTTCCTGTTTTCCCCGATGTCTTTGTGCCAATTAGAGGATCGTGATCATCAGATGGTGGTGTTTCATCAGCACGGTGACACTTCATGAATTCACCAGAACAAAAGTACAGAGCTATTCCATCTTTATTTATTTAAAGCATTAAGATCTCAGGAAATGATCTCAGTAAAATTAGCTTTTTGAGTTGTCACCTGAAACGGCGTCGTTATTTATGACCTACTGGATTTTAATGCAGTGTGTGTGTGTGTGTGTGTGTGTGTTTTAAAAGACTCAATAAAATTCATCTACTAGCAATAAAAGAAGCATATATATATATATATATATATATATATATATATATATATATATATATTTCTCACATTCTATGAACAAAGAATCTGATTATGAGATGATTTCTTTTTCTGCAGGTCTGATTATTCTGATCACACACGCTCGTCCAGTCATGCAGGAATGACTCGAGCATGCAACTCTTCTGAGCTGTGAATCACGACTCTCTCCCTCTCTTTCCGGAGAAATACTCTGGCATTTTGGCTGCTCAGTGTATTATTTATGCCGTGCATTCAGTTCCTCGCTCTGCAGCCTGGCGAGTGTTGTTTTATATCTGACATGGATAGATAGAGCGTGAGGTTTTTCTTTTTTTTTTTTAATGAACCGTTATTAATTGTTGCAGGTTTTGTGCTGCTTCTGCTTCTGGTGTGTGTGTGTGCGTGTGTGTGTGTGTGTGTGTGTTTCATCGAGAGCTTAGATCTCTGCGAGTACCGAGAATATGAGAGTGTAAATCACCTCGCGGTGCATTCCTGCTCCAGTTTGACAAAATTTTAATGAAACGCATAACTACTCTTTCGAGAAGTAGCGCTGTGCCAGAGCGAACCTTACACTCGGCCAATTCGTTATTACATCCTCTTACATATTGTACTAAATATACAGCATCTGTACGAAATAGAGTGTAGAGATCAAAAGTCCTGGTTCAATACTAGGTTCATACTCATCATATTTCTCAAGTTCTACTATAAGCGCTATAAAAATGGTTCATTTATGGATTAAGAGCAATAATAAATGATGAAACCAAGTCGGACACATTGATCCGTTTTATCCGATAATACAGTCCAAAGGTCAAAAAAATCCATCTTGTAAAACTGTATGTGAGGATAGAAAGCTAGGAAGGCTGAATCACACTCGAAAGCAACAGCTTACAAGTTTCAAATTGAGGACTAATAAGGACTCGTGAGGGATGAATGATGCTCGGGTTGGAGGCTGTGGTCAGCCAGTCGATGACACTGGGTGTAACGGATAACTCATGGAGGAGGATACTCACTGTGGTCAGGCAGCAGGGTTCATTTTAGACGAGTGTCTTGAAGAATTTAGGAGAGTCTTTTACACACCAAGCATGCTTAATGCAGAATCATTCTATTTTTTATGCAGACTAGTGAGAGTTACTCCAAACTATATATTCGGTTAGTGGGATTTTCCAAGGGCCTCATGATGATAAGCGTGTTTGTGCTTGCTTGCGATATGATGCCTCTCTAACCTTTTCTCACCTCCATCTTCCATTTTTATTTTTTTTCTTCTCTTTTCTCACTACAACATTTACGGCATACTCCCTTATCCGGAGTGGCTTACAATTTATCTCATTTTATATAACTGAGCAATTGAGGGTTAAGGGCCTTGCTCAGAGGCCCAGCAATTGCAGCTTGGTGGACTTGG
The DNA here is from genome assembly GCA_033459395.1 of Hemibagrus guttatus. NCBI lineage: Eukaryota > Metazoa > Chordata > Actinopteri > Siluriformes > Bagridae > Hemibagrus > Hemibagrus guttatus. Next base: position 21,720,606 of record JAUCMX010000016.1, on the reverse strand, counting down.
GATTTAAACTCACAACCTTCTGATCAGTAGTCCAACACCTTAACCACTAAGCTACCACGCCATGACGGACACACCTGTGTACAAAGCAAGCTCCATGATGTTCTCCGTGGTGTGGAGGTTAAGGTTAGTGTGGAAGAACTCGAGTGTCCAGCACAAAGCTCTGACTCAACCCCACTAAACACCATTGGGATAAACTGGAACTGGAGCCTCGTCAACATCTCAGCATCCGTGTCTAATATCTAAGTGTCTTACAGCTGAATGAACACAAATCCTCCCAGCTCCATGAAGATCTCCATAGTGTGGAGGTTAAGGTCAGAGTGGAAGATCTCAAGTGTCCTGCACAAAGCTCTGACTCTGACTCAACCTCACTAAACACCACTGGGATAAACTGGAACTGGAGCCTCGTCAAACATCCCAACATCACTTTCTAATGCTCTTACAGCTGAATGAACACCAATCCTCACAGTCATGCTCCAAAATGTTGTGGAAAGCCTTCACAGAAGAAAAGAACATATGAATTTGACCAACTTTTGGGGTGCACCAACTTTTGGTCATATTGTGTATAGCTGTTATTAGGCACTAGTATAGATTTCTACAGTATAACCAATCAAATGAGAGAATTCAGCTTGATCCTAAAGCAGTGTGTAAGTGTAAGTTTGAGGAACCTAAATCTGGACCAATCAGCTACACAGATGTCAAAATTAATTTTAAATCCCATTATAATTTTAAGCATAATGGTTTGCTTACTTTTGCACTTCTAAAACAGTCATTTCCTGAAGTGCCATGATGTTTCATTTGAATCCGAGGTGAAAGTAATTCATTACGGCAGGATTTTACCTTTTTTTTTTCACATGGACACCTGTCAAACTGCAGTCACCTGGCAACCACGCCATAAGAAACCCTGGAGTCAGTCTGCGATTTTTATTTTCAGCTCATTCTCACAATCTGGTAAAGCAGATGTGGGCCACGGAGAGCCATCGGAAACGTCTGGCCAGAGGAAGTGAGCTCTGTCAGCCGTGTTAATCAGAAAAGTCCAGTTTCGTCCCAGAATATCTGAAGGAGCAATTTGCTTTGTTTGGAAATCCCATTTGTTTTAAAAGCCAGCCTCTCTTTAAAGCTCAGCTTGTTCACTTTTTAATTTTAAAGTCATCTGAATTCCCAGGCCCATCTGGTGCTATCTGGTGACTCATGTGTACTAATACGCCTGCTACTTCTTATATCTCACAAGAATGTAGGTTTTATCACGGTTCGACATTTGTGTTGTATTTAAGGTTAGAACATGACAAACTTCAGCCACTTCTTCAGTCACTAAATCTCTGTGTATATGCCTCGTGTTTAATAAAAGTTATTTCTACATCACAGTCAGGCTATTCTTTTTTTTTCTTATTTTATCCCCACTGTGGGAACTCCCTCAATTCCTAAAGCATAAAAGTTTCGATTTAATTAAGCTGATTTAATTGAAGTCTAAACCTATACCCTGAAGAGGTATGCATTATTATACATTAAGTGAACTCCTTTCAGGTGAATGCAAGGGCTTTGCCGATAGAAGAATACAGATCCTATGGGATTCCCAGGAAAGTTATCTCTAGCAGACTTTACGTGATCCTGCTCGCCCAGCCATGAGCGATTGTTGATTAAACCCATTTAAACTCATCTACCCTTTCCCAAATTTGGGGCCTGGCTGCACTTCCTTTACCGTGACTACATGATGTAAGATATGACAGACTGCCTCAACTCCATGGTACATGTCAGAAAGAGCTCATTCCCTAAAAGTCTTACATATCATAGAGGAATATGTTTAATTCAACTCAGTTTATTTGTAGGGCGCTTTGAACAATGGACGTTGTCTCAAAGCAGCCTTTTAAAACATTTAATGAACACTTAACACTTGATGCAATCAATTATTAGTATGGGAGCGGCAGTAGCTCATCAAGGACCATCACTGAACAAAGGATATATGTGATCGTGATCATTTAGTATCATTTGGGTGATACTCAGATCTTACACTCAATTTACATTTAAGGTGAAACCCCATTTAATTTACAAACCGAAAAAAAAAACCACAGTATAAAATGTTTGAGCAGGATTTGTCTCACAATGAATCCAAAGTGCTAGCTTCTTTTACTTCTTCGACATTCTCATCGTTTTATTTTTCTTACATTGGGCTACCCTCTGTAGCGTTTTTCCTTCGACACTGGGTGTACGGTCACTCGCAATCAAAGTAATACTCAAAATCCACTCAATATTTACTATTTCATGAGACTCCTCCCATATTTTTCTATATTCCATATTCCATTATGTTCCGATTTTAGCTTTTTCATTTCCCATTGTCTCTCAACTACATGAGGTATGCTTCCAAAGCTTTCAAAATATCAGGAAGTGCATTAAAAAAAATCAGTGTATGAATCCATAAACATCCTACATGACTGCCTAGCTTTGCCCACATCAGTGACCACATCACTGGGACACACTACTACATTTCAACTTTGAACACTGCATAAACATGCAAACTAACCAGTTGACCTGGACTAAAAAAACGCATTGTATATACACATTGCTACAAACATCTCCTTACAGAAATTGTTTTGTAGTTAAATTGTTTTTTTTTTGTGTGTTTTTTGGTCATTCAGATGATATGGAGTAAATCAAGCCGGAGATCTGAGTAAAATAAAATCACATCTACAGTTTATTCCGAAATAACTTTCCATGGAGTGTTTGTTTATTTTCTTTAGCCTTCCATAGACCACGTTAGAGCAGGAATTGCAAGACCCTCACCTCAGGCAAAACAGACGAGAAAATAAGGTCGGGTTTCAAAATGGTTAATTATGGTTCCAGGTGGCATTTACAACAAAACATTCCTGACCTCGAACCCTGGTGCCCTAGATTCTGGTATTAACAGATACTCCAAACAAATTTTCATAGTTTCTCTCTCAAACATCATAATATGATTTCAATTTCCGGAATAATGATCTCGGCTAAAGGGCAGGAGTTTCCTGAAAAAGGCAAAAACCGTCAAACGAAATGTTAATATTTAACAACAACAACAACATGTAATGCATTTAATCCTCATAAATAGTGCACTGTAGACGGGATCTAGTTTACGAACGAATCTAATTAACATTTATCCTTGAAGAGGCATTAGACTGTTTAAAGGAATGCTAATGCCATTTATTTTTTTTGAATGGGAGAAAAAAGTTTAAGGGCTCGAAAAAAGAGAAGAGAGATTTGTGGCCTTAATTGCAGAGCAATTTGCAATGACAAAAAGCCATGAGTGTATCAGTGGTCATCAAGTTCTCCCTAACCCGGTCATAAGAGCCGCTTCATCTCCTCTCTCTCCTTTTTATGCGCTCCTTCTCTTTCTCTCGTCCACTCTGTTTCTTACACTGCCTCTCTCTCTCTCTCTATCTCCCTCTCTCTCGCTCTCTCTCTCTCGCTCTCTCTCTCTCTCTCTCTCTCTCTCTCTCTCTCTCTCACACACAGCTACAGCCTGCTTAGCATCTCATTAGAGCAATACAGGACGCGGCAAATGGAAAATGAAATGGATATGCTTTAAAGTCCTATTAATGGGTTCATGGGAGTCCATGAACACAGCTAATTAAGGTTGCGAGACTCATGCTCACAGTCAGGGAGAAAGAGAGCGAGAGACAGAGGCAGAGATACGTATGTTTTCATCATCTGCAATTTTTTCCTAATAGCCAGGAATGGACAACTGTGAAATTTCATAGCTGGAAATCATGAAACCAAAGTGGCTTGATTATCCTTTCGCTTCAAATGTAGTTTTTTCTAGGAATTACACCATGAAGGCTTAGCATGAGATGATGACGTTTTCAAACAAGTGCCAAGCACCAAGATTTTGCACAAGCGGACCTGTATATAAAAGACAAATGCTAAAATTCGGGATTAAGGACTAAGGTTAAGGCTCTATTTTAGCGCTCTATAAGCATCCCAGCAGTTCTGACCAAGAAAGCATCCTTCTCTGCCCAGTTTATTAACCTGATAAGTTTTGTTTTTCAGAAGAATTTCTCTTAATAAAGGCACAATCACATGTAAGGGCAATTTAGAATAGCAAACTTTTATTATCAACCCAAGTTTTTGGATAGTGAGAGGAAACTAGAGAACCCAGAGGAAACCCACATGGACGTGGGGAAGTTCTGGAGATCCTGGTGGTAGAAACAGGGAACAAGATGTTTTCAGGGAAGCTCAAAGAACAGGTTTGACATCTGGTCATGACATCAGGACATCTTTGTAGCTCCACAACAAGGAAGAATGGTGATATTGTGAAGTTTGATATGGACCAATTAACAGAGGCCCAGGATTTCAGATTCCCTATTAACATGTGTCTTTGAAAATATTTTATTTTCTTTTTTCACATGTCAGATCAGACCAGACCTGCACTGTAGGGAGCCTGTATTTTTTTTTTTTTTACGCTAGGATATTTTCCAGAAATCATTATCCGGGACGTTACCACATTTTGCCTTCGACGACCTTCATAAAAATGTTGTACCATCATGTTGTGCATGCTGTTCATAAAATAAAACCGTCCTTTAATAATTACCACGATTTCAGTTAACATCAGGTCACGTTTATCCATGCAGAAACCCGTGTAATTCCGTCGACCCTTGTCTGAAAGCGTCATTTGCTGCAATAAACAGCTAGGCCACAATTATTCCTGCTTAGGGATTAAAAATGAATATTATGTGCTGCTAATTTACAGTCATTGTACTCCGTCGCTTCGTTTAATTGCCGGCCGTAATGCAGATGTTTATATTTCTTCATGATGGTGAGAATGACCTGGTCGTGTAGTGAACTGATGTGCTGTTTGTTTGGGGAAAAATAAGTAGTGTAGCTGTATTTTTGTGAAATTTAAAAAGAAAAAATGATAAATTAGTAGATATGAGGCAGTGAGTCCTAATGTAGCAACCGAAAGGAACTTTTTAGGGAACCTATATTTCCCATCAGCCCCAGCATACATCTATTTTCTTTACGTTTCAAGTTTATTGGTTCTTGTTTTTCCGTGTCTTTGCTGTCTGGTGCATCGTCCGCTAATAAATCTGCACTTGTAGCCGCCCTTCGCGTCCATTACGTGACATTCGGTTGCTGGCAGCATCTGTTTTTACCTCCTGCTGTTGATTGTAAGAGCTTTTAAACAAGTCTGACCCCAATCACACTCCCATCATGCACTCGTGAAAATGTCATCACTGTTTATGTTGTCAGACATTACAGCCACAATGAAAAGGGGCAATCAATGTCGTGGTAGTCATATAATTCTTTATATATATTAAAAAAAAAAGCCTAGTGAATGATGGTTTGTGGGAACCTTTTAGCATTGCCGTTAATCATTCCATATAGAAGAAGGATTTAGCTTTAAATACTGAACATAAAGTTAAACAGTTACTGATTGGTTCTTTTTCAGTCAAGGCATGTTTGGTGTTTGATAAAAAGATAATGGAGCTAACGTGACTAATTTGCAATCTGCATCTGATTTATAACCAATCTATAAACATGTAGCTGAACACTGTAACGTTATGAGGCGGCCATCTTGGATTTCTTTTTCCGCAGCAATTTTCTGCCTGCTTTAACTGCACAAGAATATAGTCATAATTGTAATTTTTTTTACATTAAGTTAGGTAGCTTAATATTTTATGTTAAATTAACAATTCTATTTTTGTTATAAAGTCCAGAAATCACAATATGTTTGTAGGTCAGTTTGGGGGTCAAATGACCTCCTGAAACTTATTTACTCTACATTTTCATCTGAATTTACTTACCAACTATACAACCATCAACCATTTTAAGACGGACTTATTTTATTGTCCATAATTACTTTATTGTTATTATAAAACACACATTTTAGAGCATTTGTCCCCCCATTCATGACAGATTATGTATAAATGTTAAAATTGACCCATATACACAATATTGGCCAAAATCTTGTAGACCATCACACAATTCCAGAAGTTATAATAAGCTCCAATCTTCTGGGAAGGTTTTCCACCAGATGTTGGATTGTGCCTGTTGGGAATTGTGATCATTCAGCTACAAGAGCATGAGTGAGATCAGACACTGATGTTGAGATGTTTGAGGAAGTTCCAGTTCCAGTTCATCCCAAAGGTGTTCAGTGAGGTCAGGGCTCTGTGAAGGACATTGTTACTATAGTAACAGTCATGTATTAAAACGATCCCATTAATAAGAATAGTCTTGTAGTGGGAATGCTGTCAGAGCTGACGTTCTAGAAAAATATTCAACAGCTTTTGAACCATCAGAATCCTGAATCTTGAATGTTAGTATATGGTATATACTGGATGAGGATCCTAATATGTGGTATATACTGGATGAGGATCGAATCTAGCCATGGGGGTCACAGTCCAGTGACTTCTGTGCCGGTCCCAAGCCCGGCGTAAAACATTGCCAAATTTAACCATGCGAATCATCAGTACGAATTTCATACCGGATCGGTCGAGGCCCGGGTTAACAACGACCGCCATCGGCGCCGTTGACCTACAGGGCGCTGGTGGAAATTGGGCTACTGTTGGTCGAAGAAGTAGAGGAGGATATGAAGCTAGTGGGTGCAAGGGTTGAGGATGCAGAAGATAGGGATAGGTGGAGAGAGATGATTCGCTGTGGTGACCCCTGAAGGGAGAAGCCGAAAGAAGAAGAAGAAGAAGAAGAAGAAGAAGAAGAAGAAGAAGAAGAAGACTGGATGAGGATCGACCTCTGTTACAGTACATTTACATTTACATTTCTGGCATTTTATGCTCTTATCCAGAGTAGAACCTCGGCATACGAATGCCCTGCCTTATGAATTTTTACCTTAAGCATTGAAATTTTGCAAGAAATTTGCATTGGCATACGAACCGAACTGAACACTGGCTAAGTTGCACGTATGTCCGGGAGCTGTCCAAAACTTGTTTGCATCATTGGAAAGCCAAGCGAAGCCAACCGAAGTGAGTTTACGAATTTTACGAATTTTTTTTTAGTCAGCCAAGAGTGTTTTTCGAAAGGGTCAACCCACGATACCAGCTTTGCCTTTGGTATGCACTCAAAAGCTAGGTGATTTTTCGGGCGTTTTTGTTGACAGCTTGGTGGCACGACTTCCTGTGAGGAGCCTTGACATGGAATGCTTGGCTTAGGTCAGTTCTTACAGTTTACATACGCTTCATATTGGTAATATTGGTAATATTTTTGGGTGGCGGGAACAGATTATCTGCATTTACATTATTTCTTATGGGATAATTTGTCTCGCAATACATATTTTCACCTTAAGAACTCGCCTCCAGAACGAATTCAATTCCTATGCTGGGGTTCCATTGTAATTTCGTTAGCTACATGACTAGCAAACGTAGCAAAGTTTTAGCTGATCGATTCCATTTACCAGACAAAAGAGACAAAATTGTGCTAATTTGATTCTGTTGTTGTTGAACCACTCCTTTAAAGTGCAACCCCAGTTTCGCATTGACAGCTTTTAGTGTCCTGTTGTGTGGCCAAAAAAAGCCTGCATGCATCACGTCGAGCACTTTGCTTACGCTGTGACGACTTTCAGGATGTCCGAGACCTCGATTGATTCGGTCTATCGATCGCATGGCAGCTGCTAAAGTGGCGCGAGAGGGCCGTTCGTCAGCATGAGACAGAAACGAACGGTGCGGCCCGCGGAGGCCTGCTCCTCTGCTCCTCTAAATGAGATCCATTACAATATACTTGAGTAAGTGTGTGGGGGAAAAATAAATAAGACCAGATGCAGTAACACACTCTATATATACAGACTTCGTGCTTCTTCTTTTTCTTTTTATTTAAACGCTAAGCCGTTTAAGTCGATAATTGTTTGCGGTAACAAATATCCGGAAATCAACGTTTCTAATTTCTGACCATGCTAATTACGTTTTTTTGTTCAAGGGAGGATGAGGAGGCCAATTTGATTGTGCAAAATGACTCCAGAGGCGAAGCAGTTTAGACTCGTAATTTGATATAGGATACGTGGAAATTGGCTCCGTCTGAAACATTTGCGGCTGCGGCAAACAATTGAACAGACACACTAGTCGCGAGTGACTAATGAGCTTTATATGGTGAAAAGGGGCTCGGTAGGGAAGGGCTTTATCATTAGGACAGCGTTATTTGACCCATCCTGCACAGTCTGATACGAGCTGTGGTCCTTTCTTTCTGGCACAGAAATTTATATCAGTTGTACCGAATAGTACCATTTGTGTTGATTTATTTGTATTTATCACAGAATGACTTTACAGCATCATCACGAGGCATTATTATACATTATATAAAGACTTCACAAGGTTACAAGGAATCACTAAAACCTTTACAACTGATAGAATGAATACAGGCTTTCTTTGTGTGTTGCTTTTGTTTCTTCAACAAAATGAGCCTCTCTGTTTTTATTTCAAGAAATTCCACTAATCTGCAAAACCCCAACAACAAGAATCTTAAGGATCTTTCTAGAAATTAGAATTAGCCTGTAATGATGGGATGATTACTGTGATTATCTTCTTTCACTTCGCATAGCCTTTTAAACCCCAAACCCCCCACCAATCAATCCCCGTCTCTGCAGCTGTATTTCCCCAAATACAATAGCGCCTCTAATTGTAATCACTGTGTTTCTCATCTGCGGAGTGAAAGGGCATTAAATAGACAAAAGCGTCCCTCGCTGACTTCTCACTTTTTATTAATTGTGTTATAAAAGCGCAAGTCAAATACCTACAGTCCGAGACAGCGCGAGAGCGGGGGTTCATTTCTGCTTTAATTACGGGATATTTAGGGGTCAAGCACTTACAGTAGCGGAATCTTTTTGTATTTGCTAAGATTTTTCTTTATGCAGAACAAACCAGACGTATTTGCAAGGATTTAAGCCAAATAAACACACAGGCAGCTAAATAGTCCCTGATTTCATCGATGGTATCAGTTATAATGCAGATAGACGTAGGTACTGGATTCTTAAAACAAATTTTGTTTTCCGTCAATAATTTTGTGCTGCTATTTTTCTTCGTTGTATTTCACACGTTCCTGTTACAATTTTTCTGTTACAATTATGGAAGTACGGTTTTGTTTTCTGTCTAAATACAGCAAGCGTGGGAACACCTGACGCACCTCGGATCGTTTTAAAAGAATATTTAGCAGATCTTCAACAAAGCCTCAACACTGATTCTACAGCTTCCTGCCAAGCAAACAGCCTCGCAACCTGTTATATTTGCGACGTCTTCACAAAAATTAGTGTCAAAGCTCTGTTCCGAGCAACAAAGTCTCCGACTGATGCTATAGCTCTAGAGCAGTGTTTACATTCTAACCCGTATCTCACTGACCCTAAATTATCCGAATTTTTCTCTCTCTCTCTCTCTCTCTCTCATTGCGTTTTCTGCCAAAACAAACAAAAAGCCTCAGGACCATTTTGCACATCAATTTGGAGTTCATTTGCATAATATCCAAACCATACTTTACATACTTTTACCTCTGAGAAGATGGAAATCTTTTAACAGATGTATACGTACAATCCTGAAATGCAACTAATAAACGATGTTACCTTTAATAAGATATTTAGAATGGCATTTTAAAGAGCACTCTGTGCTAAACCTTCTCAGAGATCGGTTCAAATTTATGCTAAGTGGCGCTCCAGTCCCATGACTTAGCATGCTAGCAGAGCTGATTGAGAAATGTAAGTGTTTGTTTAGTCAGTTTTCCAAGTATTAGCTATTTTTTCTCATATTTCTGAGCAATATTCATCGGAAATTTGGAAGAATTTCATGAGCTAACACTTACATCGTGAACAGTAAAGGTTTGCATGAAGGACGACGTGCTCTTAGCTTTCATTTGTGTGAAATGTATTGAGAGAAAGCTGAATTTTTCGACACGACGTGCAAGCAATAAATGAGAACAAAGCAAGTGTCTTCGTTTGTCTATTTTAATTGAAACTTTCTTGAGGAATGAAACACTGAAGTCATCTTTTAAAACATCTCTTCGGTTTAAAATGCTTCTTTAACACCTGTCCAGCAAATAACTGATCCATTTTTTTTCCTTTTCAACTCCTCTCAATTAAAAGCCCGTGCCTTAGCATCAGTGACAGTCACGGCGTGACATTTCTCCGAGAACGAAAGCCGAGCTGGAGGCCGCCGTCACGGGAGGTCTCCTAATTAATCCGCCGCTCAAAAGCAGAGGGAAGAAAAAAAAACCTTCAGCTGTCCGTTATCTTCCCACCTCTAAATTCGTCTCCTTTTGGAGCAGGTATGGAAGGTGAAAATGCCTTTTATTTCTTTCATAATCTTCTCTCAGTGTCTGGCTTATCCATATTTCATGAAGAGAGCTGGATGTAAGGGAGCGCCGGGGATTAATCCACTGTAGAATACTTAGTCCCAGATTAAAATCGCTCACTTCGCCACACCACAATTCGCTTCCTATCGATTGCCCGATGAAGGAGAGAGAGAGAGAGAGAGAGAGAGAGAGAGAGAGAGAGAGAGAGACAGAATGCAATTCAGGGGCATTTTATATGTATATATATATATTTTACATTTCATTTCTGGAATTATATTAATGTGGTTTGGGGAAAAAATGGATTTGGTGGGGGGGCAATATGTAGAATTTCATTATGCTCTGAAAAATTCTACTCTTTGTGGCTTCATAACTTTGTGACTTTCTACAAAAGCGTTTGCATTAATCAAATATTTACACCCGAGGCCCTGTTTAAAGCGCAAGCGTCATCACACTGATCCGGTGATCTGGCCATCATCCACAAACCAACAATAACCACAACAACAATAAAAAAGAAAAAAAAAACACACCTTGGCGCATGCATGCGTTACAAGTGCGCTACAGCAGATAAATCATTCACCTCCTCAAATCTGCCTGCTGTGCATCTTGGAACGCGACCAGGCTTCCGCTTCACGTCTTTCCAGCTGCCAGTTACAGATGGTTGGAAAACGTTGGAGCTGCTCAAACATCTGAGTTGTGAAGGAGAGCGACTCGTCCCTGCTGTGAGTACAAGACATAGTACGTGAGACGTCTATGGGAACCGACGGCCACGCTAGACGCGTCGCGTGCTGCCTTCGCGTCTTGGATATCCAAAGAAGAAAAAGTGAACCTGAGCACAGGCGGTTCATGAGGGCAAGAATGTTTAAAAATAAACTTTCTCAAATCTGTTAATATTCTGTCACCACACACACTCTCTCTCTCTTTTTTCCTGGAGGTTAATAAACCCCGCAAAAAATAAATAAAAAAGAGCGAAAGACACACAAACACACACACACAACTTGTCGTCTTTATAACAAGAAACCTTTATTTCCTGAAATCGTTCCAGAAAACGTATTGTTATTGAGCACTAGCACTGGAGACTCCTTATATAAATGCTAAATCTTTCCTCAAATAAAGCTAGCTTAAAGATCAGCAATTGCTACAGTAGTAATACATCACTTCATTGATTATTGGCCTTGACAAGTTGCAGTAGCCGTTACCATAGGAACACTAACACTTTAAGCTGTTGATTTTTTTGGTATCGTATTGTAACAAGGCCTCGAGGCTAATATTAGCTAACTAGCTGTATTTAAAAAATAAAAATAAAAAAAGTAGGCCAAACGTGGATTTGGAGCCTTCACTGCAACAAAGACAGTGTGAGTATTAATTATAATGCTAGAATTATATTATATATATATATATATAAATTATGATTCTAATCGTAATTAATTGTTCATTTGTAATTTTTTTAAGTAAACTATACTAATTAATAAATAAATCATAATATATATTCTGAATATATTTTACATATTGAGTAGTAGTCAGATGGAACGAAATAAACATATAAATATAACAAATAAATAAATAAATAAAAAAAAAAGTAAATAAATAAATAAATAAATATTTTGTTTTAAAAAAATTTAAAATAATTTTTAATAGAAAAAATTATGCATTAAAAAAACATACTAGATTTATTTAAACAAGAAAAACTAATAGACTGTACAATGCTCTAAAGAAAGCATAAAATTTTACATTCTGACAGCAAACCACTGACTTTTTTTGGTTCTAGGTTTAACATTGTAGTCATGATACAGGATTTATTCAGTTTTCTGCTCTTCTTCTTCTTCTTTTTTTATTATTATTATTATTATTATTATTATTCAGCAAATAAGTGGCTACACTTCCCTGTGAACATGACATCCTTGACTTTGTACTTGGCAACGAATCAGAAGACCAGATGGTTGCCTTCCATGGAAGCGAGTCGATAATGGCTTCTCCAGAACTTGGTTTATATTAATAATTGCTTCGTCTCGATTCTTGAGTTTGTAGTGTTGATTAAATTAGTGCACATTGCCCTGCCTTATTAAGCTTTGTCTATTTCTACTGAGTGAAAAATGTCAGAAAATACCACTTGTGGGTTGTTACAGAGTAATAAGGTGCGTTTAGATGAAGTGTGAGCAATATCCCATGACTACTGTGGATATAACAAATGATTTCAAATAAAACGCACGGTATAAACGCACTTAAATGTGCATCACGTATGAAAATATAAACCCATGCTGTGTGAAACATAAGAAAAAAACAACATGTGAAAATCCCAACATTAAATTAGAGCATTTATATGTGAAAATAAATCATGTGGGGGAAAAAGCCACTACTGGGCCCCTGAGCCAGGCCCTTAACACCCCAGTTTTATAAAATGAGGTTAAAGTCAATGTGGATAATGCGCCATAAATGTAACTGCAAATGTGGCTGATTTGTAAGCAAATTAAGACATCATAAAATGAGTCCCATTTGCTAACATGTCTCCACTCGTGCCTTGTGGACAGAGCACGATGCTAAATGAAACGCTCCGCTAAGCTGTACACTAACACCTTCTTGTCAGCGGCTGAGGAAGAGCGCACGAAGAAAGAGAGAGACGAGAATGACTTTTCCTTGCCTACGGCCAGGTAATGACGTTAGCTAATTTACTCGAATCAAATTAGCTAGCCGGCTTGCGTACGTGTTTAGCCAGCGGCACTAGTCACCAATTGCTGGTCAGATGTGATTTCTGAAGCAGCCCCACCCCCTTCCCCCATCCCCCTCCTCCTCCTTGCCCTCTGCATATACATTAGATGATTATACAAATTACCTTTGCTTGGAATTCAGCAACACGTCCAAACAGGTTTAAAAATCACACAGAAAAAAAGAACATCACTCATGATTTATATGGAGTGGATTGTGGGATAATTAAAACGTGGGATGATAAACGCATCCGTAAAGACGAAAAAAACGCTCGCGAATGAGGGTCGCATTTCTTGGCTGCATTCCAAGTTTATGACGTTGGCGGCGAAGCAGAACAGCCGAGGAATGAGAGATAAGTCTCTCACAAGTCACGTTTCCATGTGGGACTGAGATCCGCTTACCGACTGAGGGGTGCCATTAATTTTAGGTACGTAGCTGAAACGAACGTAGGGCTCCGTAGGGTGGAACACAATGGCGCTATCTGAATCAGTTCTCCAGAAAATATATATATCCATAGGTTTAACAACGAAGTGGGCATGGCTTCAACAAAAATGAAGTTACGAACCGCCTACTCTAGACCTAGGCATACAAAATGTCTTGTTATTGTCTACGCTGTTTAGAACAAAATATACCGCAAGCACCTGGACCTCGTAAAGCATCTTGGGAAGTTAAATAAAATCCCCAGCGTACAGGATTTTGAGAGTGCCTCTAAAGAATTGTTGGTTCTTTGCAGATTTAATGAGGTCTCTGGTGAAGACGTCTGTATTCGGCATGCGGGTCTGCAGGGGGTTTATTTTTAAAAGCAAGCTCTTACCTGTGTAATTCCCCTGATAGCCACTCCACTCGCCATGCCATGGCTGCTTTTAATGGAGAACAAAAGCAAAAAGGAAAAGAAAAAAACCTTCCTTCTGCCTCTAGCATGATTCGTTTCACAAAAAAGAAAAAGGAAAAGGAAGTCAGCAATTTCAGTCCACAATAACAATTAATGAATTAAGTAACCTGAAAGAAAACTGACATGAAATGCGTAATTGTATTATTCCATACAAAATACACTCTCCATTAAGACGTCCTTATTGTTATGCCGAGTCAAGTCTAATTATCAGGTTGAGTATGAAAGTTTGGCTTGCTTTTAAGTTTTATTGACTGAGATAATTGTACTTTCAATAAAACATGACGTTACATTTACAACAATCTCCCACTAATGTCTTTTAATCCATTTTAAATGCAGACTTGGCTTTAGCTGCTGGATTTTCTCATTCGATGGATAAAAGATGTCGATTTTTATAAAAAGTAACAAAAAAAAAAAAAATCCTTCAACTCTGACTGAGAATCTCTTCATGTTGGACAAAGTGTTTTCTTTTCTTGTAGAGTTTAGCATCCTTCATTTTGTTCCTGTCAAAAATGTTTGAGCTTTATTCACCGTGATTTATTTCACGTACCTACACAGCTTGACTCCATTTCGGATAGAATTTGAAGTCACGGAAACGTTTTGTTTTCTTTCTCATAGCACCGGATAAACTGATGACCTGAAGCTGAACTCTGGAAGCTCCATTTCCCAGAATCCTCAGCTTTTAGTCTTTCATTCACCTTGATTTAAATTCATCTGCTTTCTGATTAGCTGTACCTGTCGCTAATTGTCACCTCAACCAGTCTAAATCTTCGCTAAGTCTTAGCAAATCTAGCCAATCTGTTCCTATCCAATCTGTGTTATGTAGGTTACTTCCTAACTCCTTGCATATATTGCTAAATCTGATATTAAATATTTTGCCAATTTCCAAGAGCCACTAGCCACAACCACGTCCTTCAAATTCGTCTGCTTTCTCATTGGCCACACCTTTTGCTAGCTTGTTGCTAAGTTGCATGATCTTCACACAAAATCTCTGGAAGTGTCACTTAGATTTGATCGTTTTGCATTTTACACTCCGTTGACGCTTGTTTTTATTTTGGTTTTGAATGGAATGAATAGATAGGAAGTCATGGATTCAAACCGAAGAAAAATTTGCTTCAAATTCTTTCCCAACGTTGCGCTTCCCCAAACATAGCACCTGGGGTTGTTTCTACCAATCTACAGTCTGGAAAAATGACTGATTCTGACAGGACTAAAATCCCTGAGGTAGTAAAGTAATAATTGCATCATACAGAAAACGAATCCAATCCAAATAGGGCTAAAGTCTGATTTTGTGGAATCTCGTCACTAGCATCTAGATTTGACTGACCATTAAATTCGAAACTTTATTTTAAAAAGTGCACAATATTCTTTCGAATCCTCCCTCCTGAAAACCTCTTGACTTTTTGTCATCTTGGTATTTATATGCTGGATATACTGCAGGAATAGAAAGCAGTTTTCAGGTATGAATGTACGCCTTTTTGACGGGTTCACACAAGGACGCCGGTTCTCCGACTTCAAAAGTCATTCGTCAAGAGGCTCGCTGTATTTCTGCGCTGCAGGGGGCCTGACTGGTGTATTTTAATGAACAGGTGTTAATTTACTGCTGGAAACACCTCTGGTCTCCGGTCATTACATGCCTCTGTGCCTCAGAAAATGCCACAATACCTTGCTGTGGTAAAGAACTTGCTGTGTCCATCTTGGGATCCAATTAGGAAAAGATGTGTCACTGCTGGTCTCCGGAGCTGCCTGTCATCTTCGGTTAAAAAAAAAAAAGAAGAAGAAAAAAAAAGAATTTGCTATAGTCCATGGCCCATGCAGTGCCTCCTTCAGTCCTGTGCCTGATGACACCAGGATTATGCCAGAAAATAGTCACCGACTGGACAGGCACTCTCCAGTGCACCATAGGGTTCACATTTTTAAGGGGACAGTAAAAATATTTCATTATATTTCTTTGCGCAAGCTCAGTCGCCTCAATTGAACCATATTCAGTCTCAATCTACAGCATGAAACTACTGACCTTTATATCACTCAACACCCCTGTCTGTGGTATAATGTGCTTTGAGAGCCATAAAAGGATTTCTTACAGATTTAAATCTTCCCCTTAAGTCAAATAGAGTGATACTGCTGTCGTTCAACTGGCTGACTTTACCACCTTGCTTTCCTCTAGATTCATCTTGGGTTCCCATCAGTTCTATGCATTGCCCAGGTGTGGACATAGCTCACTCTGGAATTGAAAAGAGCAAAATATCATCTTGGGAACAGCGGTATTATGGATATTCTTCGTAACAGCTGTGGTTCTTCTGGTTAATAAATATTTCAGTGCCGTAATCATGCCTAGATGTTGATATTCCTTCTGCCCAAATACATGTCATGAATGACTTCTTGAATTCAAATGAATTCTTGCCAATTTAACAATGCTAATAAGAAATTGTTTGTCGTTATCCAATGACCTACAAGCTTCTAAGACTATCTAACCGACGGTATTTTACTAATTGCTCATTATACATGGAAGCAGTAAATATAAATATCACAGCTCAGTAGAAACAAAACATAATAGCTCCTGGAGTCTGAAGATTTGGTTAGGTTTTTGTGAGAACTGGTGGAAGTGGTCAAACATTCTCCAGCAGTGGGCGGTATCGGTCAAATTGTATGTAGAAGGTTAAGGCATTGGAGAAACCCACTGTGGGAGTGTGGGAGCATGTAGGATTGGTCAAACGTTCAACACGAGCGAGGGTTATTGGTCAAGCTTTCACTGGGAGTGGGTGGGATTAGTCGAGTGGGCAGGATTGGTTAAACTTTCAGAAGGATTAGGTGGGATTGGTGAAATGTTCAATGAGAGCAGGAAGGAGGTCAAAATTTCTGCAGCACGGAGCAGGATTAGGTAAACTTTCTTTGGGAGTCAATGGGACTAGAAAATCTTTCAACAGGAGTGGGTGGGATTGTTTAAACATTCTGAGGGAGCAGGCAGGACTGGGTAAACTTAATTTGGTCAGACTATCTGGATGGGGCAGAGTTGGTCAAACTTTATGTGGGATTGGGCAAGATTGGTCAGACTATCTGTGGGATTGGACAGGATTGGTCAGACTGCAGGATTGGTCAGACTATCTGTTTCCGTTTCCAGCATTTGGCAGATGCCCCGCAGTGACTTAAATTTTTATCTCATTTTATACAACTGAGCAAGTGAGGGTTAAGGGCCTTGCTCAGGGGCCCAGCAGTGGCATCCCACTGGACCTGGGATTCAAACTTACAACCTTCCCAGCAGTAGTCCAATGCCTCTAAGATACCACATCCCCACTAAAGCATAATCTGTGGGATGGGACAGGATTGGTCAAAATGACTATGGGATTGAGCAGGATTGGTCAAACTGTCTGTGGGAATGGTTGGGGTAAATCTTATGGATGCAGTGGGTGAAAATATGATTTAAATAGAATAACACACAGATCTCTACCCTATCCATGAGCAATATGAGCAAGCTCCCAGCATATTATATATGATCATAAAGAACTCTTAATCATAATAGTGTGTTCATGAATGGTGTATGTAAAATCACAGGACATAACATCTCAAACTTGAAGAAATGTATTGCAATGTATTAAGCATTTTAGAAGCTGGGACAAAGTTAAGATGCTTTGGATTGAGGAAAAGTTTGATATTGTGAGGCAGAGTGTCTGATGAGGAGTTCGGGGTTGCTGATGATGTCCATTTCTGTTAACCTTATACTTTTATACAATGAAAGTTGAACAGAATTCTGAAAATCTTCAGGTACCTTGTCAGAATATTCTACATAATATTTGCATTTTCTTTTCCTGGCTTTTCCAGCTACAGTTCAGGTGAACCTCAAAAGTTATCTAGTGCAACTTGACATTGGCATGGTACTACTGGGAAGATCCTTCATCAAACATTGTTTACTTTCCTTGTTTTTATTTGTTATCACAGAACCGCAGTGTATTGAACTGATGCAATTTAATATTCTAACATGAAAATGGAAACAGAAATCAACCCAGTGATAAAATTACAGCTTCTTAAGAATGCATTGATTGCAGGAAACTAAGGGCAAGAAACCTTTATTATTGCCACATACACCGATCAGGCATAACATTATGAACTATTATCCCTATTACAGTATTGTGTTGGTCCCCTTTTTGCTGCCAAAACAGCCCTGACCCGTCATGCACTGTGTATTCTTCAGCAATTTGAGCAACAGTAGCTTGTCTGTTGGATCAGATCGCATGGGCCAGCCTTCACTCCCCACATGCATCGATGAGCCTTGGCCGCCCATGACCCTGTCACCGGTTCACCACTGTTCCTTCGTTGGACCACTTTTGATAGATACTGACCACTGCAGACCGGGAACACCCCACAAGAGCTGCAGTTTTGGAGATGCTCTGATCCAGTGGTCTAGCCATCACAATTTGGCCCTTCCTCAAACTCGCTCAAATCCTTACGCTTGCCCATTTTTCCTGCTTCTAACAAAAAAACTTTGAGGACAAAATGTTCACTTGCTGCCTAATATATCCCACCCACTAACAGGTGCCATGATAAGGAGTCATAATCAGTGTTATTCACTTCACCTGTCACTGCTCATAACATTATGCCTGATCAGTGTATACATTACAGCACAGTCAAACTCTTCCTTTACAAATCCCATCTGAGGAAGTTGGGATCAGAGTGCAGGGGCAGCTACGATACAGCATCCCTGGAGCAGGGAATGGTTAAGGGCCTTGATCAATTGCCCAACAGTGGAGCTTGGTGGTGTTGGGGCTTGAACATTGATCCTCCAATCAACAACCAAGAGCCTTGACCATTTGAGCCACCACTGCCCCTTCCTCACCTGGCATTCTCATCTGTTTTCAGTATACACACACCTTTAACAAAGAAAAGAAATAAAGATTAAATATTAGCCTGATTATTATGAATAACATGCATCAGGTCTTTCTTAGATTTGTTAAGCGATGTATGAAGAACAGACTCTCCTGAATTCTTACTGGTTTTGATCCTTGCTATGTTTAAGATGGCTTCCTGTTTTTGTAGATCGCCTGATGTATTGCTTGTGGACAAGCCATACCGATTTGTTTGGATCAGTTTCTTTTAGTAAAACCTGAACCTGCATTCCATCCCGGTGTGTGGTTATAAAGACAAAAGATGCGGTGAGGGTTTTTTTTTGTTATGTGAAATTGCTCATAAGCATTACTATAATTTTGTATGGAATGAGATCGGTAATAATTGGTGGAATTCTTTGTATTAGAGTAGAACAGATATTATTTCACTTCACAGTGTGAGACACACAACAATCATTTGGTAGCATAAACGTTTACTTCCCTTAGCATCCTGCTGTGGAGAAGCCTTTGACTCCAAAAAGAGAGAAATCATTATTGGACCATAATTAAGCGCTGGTGAACCGAGCGCTTCTCACTTTTTTCTTTGCATGCTTGTTGTTCAAAGGCAAAACTCACTCATTTCGCTTCACCGAGCTTTCTTCTTTAGTCTTATAAGCAAATATGAGCAAATCAGCCCCAATGGGTTTAAAGCAGGCTAGCCGGTTCGGCTATGTTGGATTTCTTTGCCAGGCAATGATGATTATTCTTTTTTTTTTTCCTTCCTTCCTTTTTTGCCGTTTTGAAGATGTTTCTTTTCATTCATTATATGCATACGCAAAGTGAAAAGTTTCTTTACTTTCTTTTCTGTGAATTCAATGCTCACACACTGAATAGCAGCTTCCATGTTGGGTTTTTTGAGTCTAGTCCATTACCTTTAATTACAAGCGCTTGACTTTAAGTCTGGAAAAAAATCTGGGATGAAAAAAATGGACGTTGGAAAGAAATTGCTTTGGTTTCTTTTTCTTCTTTTTTTTTTTAAATAGCACTTGACGCACTTACTAAACTGAGGTCATGCAATTATAACGTCTGCATGATATTTGATGATGAATACAGTTTGAAGGATAAGCTGACCAAGCACCCACTTCTTTAGTTAATTCGTCATTTTATCCATAAATAATTGAACCGTTGAGAGAAACAATGTCTCAGATTAAGATCTATGGAAGAAAAAGACTCTTTAGATTGTAAAGAGAAAATACTGTTAATTAATCGATTAATAGTCATATTTATGTCTTTAATATTGGCTTCAAATGGCTTCATATAACCATAAATTTTATTAGGGCGTATTAACGCTGCCTCTCGCTTGAGCCAATAATGCACAAGACATTCAAACACATCAAGTTGATACAGTTATTTCATACACAATCGAATTAGTTGTGTGTTTTTGAACTTTGTAGCCAAGTTTGACCCTTTGCATGAGATTGACTAACACTAATCACACTGCATTTGTACACACAGATTTAGGAAAGAAGGACATTTCACACTGTGTGTGTGTGTGTGTGTGTGTGTGTGTGTGCGCGCACGAGCGATGAGAGAGCTTTGATCTTATTTCCTTTCGGTCTTACTGCATTTCATTTATATAAGTCTCCGGAGACACGTTCCGGCTTTTCAAGAGTGCTGAGTTACGGAAATAAAATGAAATTTAAAAAAAAAGGAAAAAAAAAAGGAATAGACAGAAATGGAACATGAAAGGAAAACGTATGCATGTATAATACCACACTCCAATCACATATGCGAATTAAAACCTAATGCAAGGAATGAGAAGGAAACAGGGAGCAAAGATAGTGGAGTGGTTTGATTGCACTTGCTGTCCCTAATGTGTATGCTTGTGTGTGTCCAAAAGTGTGTGTGTGTGTGTGTGTGTGTGTTGGTGGCAGCACTAAGCATGCCTAATATAACTTAAGCATAATGGCTCATCGACAATCCCCTCCAGGCAGCGTGCATGTGTTACACTGTGGAATCAACCCGAGGATAAAGCACGCTTTAAAGAACACTAGTCCTGATAATCCCTGAGTGTGTGTTCTTCCTCGCCCTGCGGTGATGTGTGCAAATCAGGGAGTAAATACTTCCATCGCTCAGGCTCTCCTGTTGAATTGCATCTTAGAGTAACTTGGGGGATTATTCGCAGATTTTCGAGGGAATATGAAGAATATTGGTATGGAGAAGAGCTTGAATGGGGGTGTGATGTTATAGGAAAATAGTCAGCGACAGAACGGTGTGACAAAGCAGGGCTACAAACATTTTGCTAAAATAATAATAGAATATTTCGTTAATATTAAGTGCTTCGTTCGTCTTATACCGTTATTAAACTGATGCAATATATATTTATTAATGAATGGAAAAAGGTGGCTTGCACACTTCAGGTCGGAGGGGAGGTCCTTCCTCAAGTGGAGGAGTTTAAGTATCTCGGGGTCTTGTTCACGAGTGAGGGAAGGATGGATCATGAGATTGACAGACGGATCGGTTCAGCGGCAGCAGTAATGCGGTCTATGTACCGGTCTGTTGTGGTGAAGAAGGAGCTGAGCCGGAAGGCGAAGCTCTAGATTTACCAGTCAATCTACTTTCCTACTCTCACCTATGGTCATGAGCTCTGGGTCATGACCGAAAGGGTAAGATCCCGGATACAAGCGGCCGAAATGAGCTTCCTCCGTAGGGTGGCAGGGCGCTCCCTTAGAGATAGGGTAAGGAGCTCTGTCACCCGGGAGGAGCTCGGAGTAGAGCCGCTGCTCCTCCACATCGAAAGGGGGCAGTTGAGGTGGCTCAGGCATCTGTTTCGGATGCCTCCGGGACGTCTCCCTGGAGAGGTGTTCCGGGCATGCCCCACTGGGAAGAGGCCCCGGGGAAGACCCAGGACACGCTGGAGAGACTATGTCTTTCGGTTGGCCTGGGAACGTCTCGGGGTCCCTCCGGAAGAGCTGGAGGAAGTGTCTATGGAGAGGGAGGTCTGGGCATCCCTACTTAGACTGCTGCCCCCACGACCCGGCTCCGGATAAGCGGAAGACAATGAATGAATGAATGAATGAATGGCAAAATACTTTTTTATCCATTTACAGTTAACTGACCTGTTTGGGAACGTCCAGGAAAGGAGTGAATGCTGTTTGATATATATATATAAATTAATTTATTATTTATACTGTGCAATATATATATATATATTGCTTATAATAATGCTAATAGCAATAATGCTTTATAGCAATAGTTTATTTATTTATTTATTTATTATTTTTAGATTTCATAGCACTTTATATTTTTTATTTATAAAAATAATCATCTTTTCTCTCTCTCTTTTTTTTTTTTTTTTTGGTTTATTACCAGAGCTGCTAGCTTATTGCTAAATATCAGCTTTTCTATGTAACTAAGCAAAAAACCAACATGGAATTAAAGACTCTGAGAGAAACGCTGGACGAGAGAAGTGTCAGGTATGAGCTGTAACAGACAGAAGGTCCCGCGTGGAGAAGCTGATTTAAGCCTCAGCGCTCCTCGCCGTCTCAGGTGTTGGCTCGCTCGCACACTGGCGCTTGTGTGGAAATGAATCAGGTCTTTATTACCTTCTCCAAGGCTGCTGCTGGACTCGCTCTTCATCTCTCTCGCTGTAGTTTTAGCTGCAGATCGAAGGCGGTCATATTGAACACACCATAAAGCCTTCAGAAAAGTCAACACTGTGTCGTTTTATGTTGGAGTCCAACATCTGCAGAGAGAGAAAAAAAAATGAAATGGAAATAAAAGGCTGTAAATAGAGAGGCTAGCTGGATGAGCGAGTGCTAAGTAACAAGGTGTTTTTATATCAGTATCTATAATAGTTATATTTCTCAGAAAAAAAGGGGAGCTTGAGTTCTGCCTGAAAACAGCAGCAAGATAAATGCTAGTTATCTGTAGCTATTTATACTTTTATAACAGCTATATTTATACTTATTTATAGCTAAGACAACTGTAGCTAATTGTTTCTGAACAGAGCTGCTAGTTTAGTGTAAGTGAACAGAGCTGCTAGCTTGTTGTGCAGTTACCACATTGGCTAATAATTGTTTGAGAGAGCTGCTAGCTTTATTGTAGCATTACCAGAGATGCTAGCTTATTGTTTGTTAGCAGAGTAGCTAGCTTTTTTTTTTTTGGTCCTTTTTTTTTTTTTTGTTTTGTTTTTTTTACCAGAGCAGCTAAGTTAATTTTTGTTACCTGAGATGCTAGCTTATTCATTGTTAGCAGAGTGGCTAGCTTATTGCATTTTATTGGTCTGTTTGCTCGTTTTTCTTACCAGAGCGGCTAACTTCATTTTTGTTACCAGAGATGCTAGCTTATGGTTTGTTAGTGGAGTGGCTAACTTATTGCTAGTTAACAGAACAGCCAGCTTTTTTTTTTTTTTACCAGAGTGGCTAACTTAATTTTTGTTAATAGAGCTGCTAGCATATGGCTATTTATCAGAGCAGCTAGTTTATTGTTTGCTACCAGATCTGATAGCTTATTGCTAGTTGACAGAACAGCTAGCTCATTTTGGTTAAAAGAGCGACTATCTTATTTTATTTTATTTTATTTATTTATTTATTTATTTATTTAACTAGAATGCCTAGCTTAATTTTTGTTACCAGAACTGCTAGCATATTGCTAGTTACCAGAGTGGCTAGCTTATTCTTTGTTTATTACAAGAGGTGTTAACTTATTGCTAATTAGCAGAGCGGCTAACTTATTGTTTTTTTCCAGGGGTGTTAGCTTATTGCTATTTACCAGAGTGACTAGCTTGTTTTTATTTATTTATTTATTTTATTTTTTACCAGAGCAGCTAACTTAATTTTTGTTACCAGAGCGACTTGCTTATTGGTTTTTTTTTTCTGGGGGTGTTAGCTTATTGCTGATTACTAGAGTGGCTAGCTTACTGTTTGTTACCAGAACAGCTAGCTTATTGTTTGTTAAGAAAGCTGTTAGCTTGTAGTTTGTTACCAGAGCAGCTAGTCTATTGTTTGTTAGAATAGCAGCTAGCTTATTGTTTGTTGCCAGAGTTGCTAGCGAGTCGTTAATTAGGAGAGTTAAAGACAGTGTCACAGTTGTAAACAACAGAAATAACTGGGAAAGAAAAACTGAAGGCTAGTTAACAAGCTGAGGTGAATTTTTTTTTTTTTTTAAAGAATATCAACTTAAACACAGCTAACTGCACCTGAAAACAGCTGCTAGCTTAATGCTAGCTTGCAAGGTGAGTTGATTTTTTTAAACTTTAATTTTTGTATAAGTTATTAGTTGCTACAATTTAGTAAGTAAATAAGTCATTAGTCATAAATCAAACACAGCTAACTGTTCTGCTAGCTGTTAGTTTCTTCTTCTTCTTTTTCTCCTTCTTCTTCCTCTTCTTCTTCTTTTTCTTCTATTTTATTATCTAATTATTATTGGCGTTTTGTAGCTTTCATTTTGAATCTTAGGTGTGGTGCAGCATGCTAACTCAATCATAACTGCTAGCTAAAAGGGAATTTGTTAACACTGTACAAGAGACTCTCAATTCATTTACCTATCCACTCCACTCCACTCTATCTATCTATCTATCTATCAATCTATCTATCTATCTATCTATCTATCTATCTATCTATCTATCTATCTATCTATCTTTCTATCTATCTATCTATTCATTTAATATTAAGTGGAATCACAAAATACCGCAATATACACGTGACATATCCAAGCATGTGATGTCACGTGCAGGTCGACGCCCAAAATACGTGGAATCACTACATTATTTCAAACACGGACATGTGACATATCAAAACGCTCAGCACAGAGAGAAGAACTGTGTAATGTGATTTCTGGTGACATAACTTGCACGTATCCACTCAGCTCCAAAAGTATTGGCACCCTGTCTGTATACATGTCTCTAATAATATTGCCACCCTGTCTATCCACTGGTATACGAAACTTCGGGTGCCTTATCTGATAACAAAAAAATTAACTGTACTTTTGTTGTTATTTTTGTTCGTTTGTGACTATTTTTTGTAACCCTTGTGTTAATAATAAATCAGAACAAATACTAAAAACAAAGCTTTTGGCTAGCTAGTTAGCTCATAACAAATCAACAGGGTGAGCGTATGTTGTTGTTGTTTATATCAAGCAGCTCTGGCAGTAATTTTGACCAATCTGCGCAGTCCAATTTGTTTTTGTTTCTATAGTAGCAGCTCATTCACAAAAAAAATCGCTAGCTTTTAGCTAATTTGACTGCTTTTAGCAAGCAGATCTGCTAGCTCCGTGAATTTCGGTGCTGTTAGCAAGAAAACAGCAGCATCGTTGTGTCTCGTTTGAAAGGATTAGTTTGTGGCTGTTTCTCAGCTTTGATTTTCATCTCATAAAAATGAATAAATAAATAAACGGCTCATCTGAGTTATGTTCACATCTGTCCAGTATGGATTTCGTCTGGCCAGGCTTTCAAATCCAGTCACTCAGAAGGAAGGAGAAACGAGAGAAAGTCCCATCAATACGTATTAATCTTTAAAGGCCGCAGGTCTAATTTGTTTCGCGGCTCCTTTGCTTAATACTATAAAGAGACACCAGTGGCAGAAAAGCGGACTCTGTCAGGAAGCTGTATAAGATTTCTCTGACACACACACAACCTTCACTGCACTGCTTCCTGTCGACATGCGATCCTGCCAGAATCTATGGGAGACGGGTTGTTATCCTCCATGCCCACGCAGACGCATCATCCATCAACTTCACCTCCGTTTGCTGGTACTTTATAGCTGTCTGGCATTCAGCACTGCAGCAAAAAAACTAAAACACACACACACACACACAAACACACACACACACACACACACACTGAGAGCGTTCAATCAGCGGAGTTCATCTTTTCCTGAATTAAAGTAAACCCATACGAGCCGCACTTATTCTGCAACGGCAGAGCAAATTCTTTACATTCTTTTCTTTCTTTCTTTCTTTCTTTCTTTCTTTCTTTCTTTCTTTCATTTAGCATCTTTCTTTCTTTCTTTCTTTCTTTCTTTCTTTCTTTCATTTAACAACTTTCTTTCTTTCTTTCTTTCTTTCTTTCTTTCATTTAGCATCTCTCTCTCTTTCTTTCTTTCTTTCTTTTAGCATCTTTCTTTCTTTCTTTCTTTCTTTCTTTCTTTCTTTCATTTAACAACTTTCTTTCTTTCTTTCTTTCTTTCTTTCTTTCTTTCTTTCTTTCTTTCTTTCTTTCATTTAGCATCTCTCTCGCTTTCTTTCTTTCTTTCTTTCTTTCTTTCTTTCATTTAGCATCAATCTCTCTTCCTTTCTTTCTTTTTTCTTTCTTTCTTTCTTTCTTTCTTTCATTTAGCATCTCTCTTTTTCTTTCTTTCTTTCTTTCTTTCTTTCTTTCTTTCTTTCTTTCTTTCTTTCTTTCTTTCTTTCTTTCTTTCTTTCATTTAGCATCAATCTCTCTTCCTTTCTTTCTTTTTTCTTTCTTTCTTTCTTTCTTTCTTTCTTTCTTTCTTTTCTTTCTTTCTTTCTTTCATTTAGCATCTCTCTTTTTCTTTCTTTCTTTCTTTCTTTCTTTCTTTCTTTCTTTCTTTCTTTCTTTCTTTCATTTAGCATCTCTATTTTTCTTTCTTTCTTTCTTTCTTTCTTTCTTTCTTTCTTTCTTTCTTTCTTTCTTTTTTTCCCATTTAGCATCAATCTCTCTTTCTTTCTTTCTTTCTTTCTTTCTTTCTTTCTTTCATTTAGCATCTCTCTTTTTCTTTCTTTCTTTCTTTCTTTTAGCATCTCTCTTTTTCTTTCTTTCTTTCTTTCTTTCTTTCTTTTTTTTCTTTCTTTCTTTCTTTTTTCTTTCTTTCTTTCTTTCTTTCTTTCTTTCTTTCTTTCTTTCTTTCTTTCTTTCTTTTTTTCCCATTTAGCATCAATCTCTCTTTCTTTCTTTCTTTCTTTCATTTAGCATCTCTTTTTTTCTTTCTTTCTTTCTTTCTTTTAGCATCTCTCTTTTTCTTTCTTTCTTTCTTTCTTTCTTTCTTTTTTTTCTTTCTTTCTTTCTTTCTTTCTTTCTTTCTTTCTTTCTTTCTTTCTTTCTTTCTTTCTTTCATTTAGCATCAATCTCTCTTTCTTTCTTTCTTTCTTTCTTTCTTTCTTTCTTTCTTTCTTTCTTTCTTTCATTTAGCATCTCTCTCTTTCTTTCTTTCTTTCTTTTTTCTTTCTTTCTTTCTTTCTTTCTTTCATTTAGCATCAATCTCTCTTTCTTTCTTTCTTTTTTCTTTCTTTCTTTCTTTCTTTTGCAGTGAAGAGTTTTATTCTTTTTTAATTTTCTGTTTCAATTTTCTTGAGCAGTTTTCCAGGCTTTGCACTCCACATGCCACCAGATTGAGCTGTCTGTCGAAATATAGCCAAATAATGGGCACCAGAAACACACAGTAAGAGTTGATAGAATAGAGCTGCAACATCAGGCTCTTGCTGATTTACATGGGTCCCTGGTCCCTGCAGGTTGGTTGTTGAACTCAAACATTGTGCGGTAACTTTTGGTTGTACAGTCACTTCCGGTTTGACGATTTCAACAAATTTGATTGAAGATTATGGATAAAAAAAAGTCATATATCAAATATCCAAGAAGAAAAATGTGTTCAGATTTGTGCAACGATTCTGTGCTCCAGATTTTGTATGGAAGAAGAAGTGGGGCAGAAATGAACATGTTGTTGAATTTGGTTTAGCCCAAAAAATTTGAGGAAAGTGGAATCGTCTATTTATGATATTGTCTTGAGGTTATAATTGTTACTGTGTGTCCAATTGCCTAAATTGCACCAAAACAGCTGTATGTCCTCTGGTCAATGTGCAAAAATAGGAGGAGAAGAAGAAGAACAACAACAATAACAAGAAGAAGAAGAAAAGAGTATGCAATTCCAATAAGAGCTTCGGTGCTTGGACCCCTGATAAAATGCGGATAAATCTACAGAGTCTGTATTTCCTGTACAGGAAGGGTGCCGTTACATTACATACCAATTTCACAAACAGAAGGAAAGTTTACATAGCTTATCTATAGTTAGCAGAACATTTCTATTTTTAATTCTAACAAGCAGAAGCTTTCACATGATTTGGGTTTTACATGAATAATGGTGCAAATTATGACATAAAATCGTGACACTGTTGGTATTTTGTTTCATCAGCCACTGCACCAGCATGACTTTTTTTTTTTTTAAGCCTCACTCACACTGTCACATTTTCAGTCATTAGAGTCTGACAAAACCTGCCACCTCTTTATTTTCCTCAACAGCTTTCTCGCAGTGGAAAATCTGTCAACGCGTGACGTCCGAGTCCCGAGTCCCGACTCAGAGAGCAAGGTGAGTTTTTTGACTCTACGTCTAAGTACATGCCAGTCATTTTCATCCTGTGAGCCTCATATTAAGAGCTTTAGCCTCATTTACTGGTCAATAAAACGTCTTGAAACGTGAAGTCTCGAAAAACCATACGTTTATATGGAGTGCAAAAGTTTGTACACCACCTTTAGGTTTAACGAAATTTAATTTACAGCTTTCCTTCCTGAACATCTGCCAATAATCTTAATATAAAATCTATATTATTTAAAAAAAAAAAAAAAAACATTGGGTGTGTTTTTGAGTACTAAATATATGAACACGCCCATTACATGCTTCTTATTTGGAACGTTTTTGTCCATCTTTACGATTACTTTAAATACACAAACGTTTTCTGAAGCATATCTTTTCAACTTGGTGCATTTTAGCCATCTAACTGACAGTGATAGTGTTATCATGTCCATATATGGAGCTCTGGACACGTGTATATATAAGGTGTATATATAGATATGTATATATTCTTTCGGCTTTTCCCTTCAGGGGTTGCCTCAGCGAATCATCTCTCTCCACCTATCCCTATCTTCTGCATCCTCAACACTTGCACCCACTAGCTTCATATCCTCATTAATTCCATCCATATACCTCCTCTTTGGCCTTCCTCTTTGCCTCCTGCCTGGCAGCTCCATGTCCTACATTCTCCTACCAATATACTCACTCTCCCTCCTCTGAACATGTCCAAACCATCTTAATCTGTCCTCCCTAACTTTGTCCCCCAAACGTCCAACATGAGCTGTCCCTCTGATGTACTCGTTCCTAATCCTGTCCAACCTTGTCACTCCCAAAGAGAACCTCAACATCTTCAGCTCTGCTACCTCTAGCTCTGACTCCTGTCTCTTCCTCAGTGACACTGTCTCTAAACCATACAGCATGGCCGCTCTCACCACTGTCCTGTACACCTTCCCCTTGATTCTCGCTGATATTTTCCTATCACACAGAACTCCCGACACCTTTCTCCACCCATTCCAACCTGCCTGCACTCGCTTCTTTACCTCTTTCCCACACTCTCCATTACTCTGGACTGTTGACCCCAAGTACTTAAACTCCTGTACCTTCTTCACCTCTTCACCCTGTAACCTTACTGTTCCACTTCCCTCTCTTTCATTCACACACATGTACTCAGTCTTACTACAACTGACTTTCATTCCTCTTCTCTCCAGTGCAAACCTCCACCTCTCCAGGTTTTCCTCCACCTGCTCCCTGCTCTCACTACAGATCACAATGTCATCTGCAAACATCATTGTCCAAGGAGACTCCTGTCTGACCTCCTCTGACAACTGGTCCATCACCATAGCAAACAGGAAGGGGCTCAAAGCCGATCCCTGATGCAGTCCCACCTCCACTTTGAACTCCTCTGTCTGACCTACAGCACACCTCACCACTGTCCTGCTCCTCTCATACATGGTCCTGCACCACTCTGACATACTTCTCTGCTACTCCTGACTTCCTCATACAGTACCGCAGCTCTTCTCTTGGCACCCTGTCATACGCTTTCTCCAAGTCTACAAACACACAGTGCAACTCCCTCTGACCATCCCTATACTTCTCCATCAAAATTCTCAGAGCAAAAATTGCATCTGTTGTGCTCTTTCTGGGCATGAAGCCATACTGCTGCTCACAAATTTCCACTACCTTCCTTAACCTAGCTTCCACTACTCTTTCCCATAGCTTCATTGTATGGCTCATCAACTTTATCCCCCTATAGTTGCTGCAACTCTGCACGTCACCCTTATTCTTAAAGATCGGCACTAACACTTCTTCTCCATTCCTCAGGCATCCTCTCACTCTCTAAAACCCTGTTGAACAAACTAGTTAAAAATTCCACTGCTGCCTCTCCCAGACACTTCCAGACCTCCACCGGGATGTCGTCAGGACCAACTGCCTTTCCACTTTTCATCCTCTTCAAAGCCTTCCTGACTTCATCCTTTCTAATCTTATCTACTTTCTGTTCCACAGAGTTCACCCCTTCTACTCTTTTTTCCCTCTCATTTTCCTCATTCATCAGCTCCTCAAAGTATTCCTTCCATCTCCTCTGTACACTCTCCTCACTTGTGAGCACCCTTCCATCTCTATCCTTAATAACTCTAACTTGCTGCACATCCTTCCCATCTCGATCCCTCTGCCTAGCTAACCTGTACAAGTCCTTCTGTCCTTCTCTAGTGTCTAACAGAGTGTACAACTCGTCATATGCCTTCTGCTTGGCCTTAGACACCTCCCTCTTCACTCTGCGCTGTAACTCCTTGTATTCCTGTCTATTCTCTTCAGTCCTGTCCATGTCCCACTTCTTCTTGGCTAACCTCTTCCTCTGGACACTATCCTGAACTTCCTCATTCCACCACCAAGTCTCCTTATCTTCTTTCCTCCTTCCAGATGACACACCCAGCACCTTTCTCCCTGTCTCCCTGATCACTTCTGCTGTAGTTTCCCAGTCATCTGGCAGCACTACCTGACCACGCAGAGCCTGCCTCAACTTCTGTCTAAATTCCTCACAACATTCCTCCTTTTTCAGCTTCCACCACTTGGTTTTCTTCTCTCTCTCTATCTCTGACCTCTTCTTCTTACAGACCATCAAAGTCATCTTACACACCACCATCCTATGCTGTCTGGCTACACTCTCTCCCACTACCACTTTACAGTCACTAATCTCTTTCAGATTGCCTCTTCTACATAGGATGTAGTCTACCTGTGTTCTCCTACCTCCACTCTTGTAAGTCACTCTATGCTCCTCCCTCTTCTGAAAATAAGTGTTAACCACAGCCATGTCCCTCCTCTTAGCAAAGTCCACTACCATCTGTCCTTCAAGGTTCCTTTCCTTAACTATAAACTTGCCCATCACCTCCTCATCACCTGTGTTCCCCTCACCAACCTGTCCATTAAAATCCGCTCCTATATTCTGGAGTGAATTAGATGAGGTGAGAGAGTATTCCCACGGGTGAGAGAGTGACCCGTGGGAATACTCTCCATCACCTCATCTAATTCACTCCAGAATCTCTCTTTCTCCTCTAACTCTCAACCTACCTGTGGGGCATAACCACTAACAACATTCAACATCACCCCTTCAATCTCTAACTTCAGACTCATCACCCTGTCTGACACTCTCTTCACCTCCAGGACATTCCTCACAGACTCCTCCTTCAGGACCACACCTACCCCATTTCTCTTACTATCCACACCATAATAAAACAGCTTGAATCCTGCTCCTATACTACGAGCCTTGCTACCCTTCCACCTGGTCTCCTGTACACACAGTATATCCACCTTCCTTCTCTCCATCACATCAGCCAGCTCTCTACCTTTCCCTGTCATAGTACCAACATTCAGAGTTCCTATTCTCAGTCCTACACTCTTACCTTTCCTCTTCTCTCTCTGTCTGCGCACTCTCCTCCCTCCTCTACTTCTTCGACCAACAGTAGCCCAATTTCCACCGGCGCCCTGTAGGTCAATGGCGCTGATGGCGGTCGGTGTTAACGCGGGCCTCGACCGATCCGGAATGAAATTCAGAGTACTGACGATTCGCATGATGAAATTTGGCAATGTTTTACGCCGGATGCCCTTCCTGATGCGACCCTCTCTATTTATCCGGGCCTGGGACTGGCACAGAAGTCACTGGACTGTGACCCCCATGGCTAGATTATATATGTACAGTATATATATATATATATATATATATATATATATATATATATATATATATATATATATATATATATATATATATATATATATATATATATTTTGTTTGTTTGTTTGTGAGCAAATTTATAAATTAAGGGACAGGTGCATGCTCTGTTTTTTCTAATGATTATTTCTCATTTTTGTGCAAATCTAATGGGAACACAAATAAATACATCATTAAGTAATTGTAAAAAAAATAAAAAAATAAACACAATTAAAACTGATAAATATTAAACATTATTTAGAATGAACAACCTTTGACTGAATAAATATATTTTTAACTGCATGGGAGTGTAGCTGAGAGATGGAATGGGACATGCTCGATTTGACTAATGTTGCTTTCAATTATTTTTTAATGGTATTTATTTTTGCAGAAATAATGAGTACTACTGTATCCTAAAAGAAAACAGAAATCTCTTGTGTCAGAAATGCATTTCCACAGTCAGCATTTAAGAGGAAAAAAGGTTGTTTGTTTTAAATCTCATGCGAATGATAAAAATGTGTTATGAGCAGCGTTTGGCGCTGAGTTGCACTCTACTGTCTGAGGCTTTCGAGGTCGGTCAAGTTTAAAGAAGTGTCCAGGAGAGCTTTGCTTATCTTATGTAAGATTTCACAGATGACAGGGAGTTAATTAAAAGCTGGTCCACAGGGTCAGGGGGTGAGTAAAGTTCTCAAAGCTTTTTCACTCATGCTGGGTTCATGCTCACACAAAATGTTCTGGTTTATTTGATAAATGACCTCAGATCACTACCATATTAAGAACAAGAACATTAATTCTTCATCACATTTAGAGGAAAATTCTACATACTGTAATGTGTTGTCATTTTAATTGATTGATATACGTCTTCAATTCCCAACACCGACTGGTCAGAATGAATCCGTTTTCTATAACAGCAGCTCGGACAGTACGGTTCATATCAATGAGCTCGTTCCAATACATCGTCGTTCCTATAGCAACAGTTGCACTTGTTGATATGAGGACATTTTTTCTGGAAGGAGACGTTTATTTAACATACTTAGAAGGAACCTCAGGTATGTCCAGGGCATCAGTTCTGTCTCAGTATCATGAAAGGCTGAGCGTTTTTTGTCTCGTATTAATTTCAGCGGGGGGGGGTGGTGGATGAGAGAAGCCGGAGGCCTTTTGTTGCCATGACGACAAGCCACTCAAGTTGTTTACCACCATCTAAGGCCACTATCTAAAAATAAACCTGAAGCGACACTGAGGAGTAAATTCTTAATGAAATTAGGTAAATAAATAGAACTGGAGGTTGTTCATGAGAGGAACCAAAGCCTTTGCTGGTAAGTCCACCGATAAGCATAAAATATCTGGCCAGTTTATATTTATTTATTTGTTTATTTGTTGCTTTACACATTTTTTTTGTTTGTACGTTTGCATAGTTTTTATTTATTTATTTATTTATTTATTTATTTATTTATTTATTTATTTATTTATTTATTTATGTGTATTATATAGATTTGCTTGCATTTGTTTGCAATATATTTATGTTTTTGCATCAGAATCATTTGTTCATTCAAAATCATTTTATCATTTATAGAACATTTTATTTTATTATGGTATTATTTCATCTGTTTGGATTCAATTTATTATTATATTATATTATATTATATTATATTATATTATATTATATTATATTATATTATATTATATTATGATTTTGTTTGGATCATGGCTATTTATTTGTTTTTGTTCCCATTTGTTTGTTTGGATTTTATTCATATTTAATTTCTTTGTATGTTTAGGGTTTCTTTTTTCATCTGTTTCTTTACATTTGACATGATTTGTTTGGATTTTATTAATTTAATATTTACATTCAATTAATTTGTTTGCAATTATTATTTTTGTTTGTTAGATTCTATTTATTTATTTATTTATTTTGTTTGTTTTTATTTTATTTATTTATGTGCATTTAATTGTTCATTCATTTACAGTTTATTAGTTTATTTTGCTTATAATAATTAATTAATTATTTACTTATTTACATTTTATTGAAATAATTGATGTATTGATGGGTTTTATTTACTTGCATCATGTTACTTGTTTTTATTTAGGTTTCTTTGACTGTTTTCTTTATATTCATTTACTAATGCAAAAGCTATTTCACATAATTGTTTTTATGGATAGTAAATTTTGTAGTTTGGATTTTTATTTATTTATTTATTTATTTATTTATTTATTTATTTATTTATATGCATTATATTGCTTGCTTTTATTTAGGTTTCTTTGTTTGTTTTTTATTAGATATATTTTTTATTTTTTAAATTATATTTCTCAAATTTTAATTTCATTATTATTTGATTTTTGTTTGTTTTTGTTTGATTAAATGCAGCCTGATTTTTTTTTTTACTTTAAACTTCCCACTATTTAGTTTCTTCACTTATCTAGAAACAGCGTTCCAGCTGCCAGCTCGACCTCCTCCACTAAACCGTCATCGTGTTTAGAGAAAATCAACACTGTGTTTGTTTAGAGTGTGGATGGGAAAAAGTGTTCATTTGTTTGTGCTTGTATGTCATTTAAAGAGAGGGCCTTGTTCATGACTCACGCCTTGTTAATAATGATAATGGGTTTGCGCTGCTTTTGTTCTGACCTCTGCATTTCAGCAATGAATTTTTTGGACAAGCTTCAATAAAAAACACTCGGCAATTTGGTCCGACTGCCTACGGCTCCGGTTTGACACTCTGTAAAACATTAGCCCTTTTATTATTGACAAGCTTTTGTATATTATTGGCTAATTAGCCAACGCATGATTTTAGGCCAAATGTGTACGAGTTTAGGATCAAACCAAACAGTTAAGGATTTTGTTGTCTAACCTGTGCTTGGATGGTCCACTACTTGTCATTTTATTTTACTGATAACGGGTCTGTCCATTTTTCAGGGATTTTAAGGAAGACGCACATGCTTCTGTCCAGGAGGAATGATATAGCTAGCTAACACTTTTTATTTACTTTTAACTTTTACTTGTTAAGAATGATTATCTCATGACATGACTTCTATCTCTTTATACTTAAAATTAAATCCTTCGTTATTAATGGTTTTATCTAACATTCATTTTGTACTATATTTGTATTTAAAATTAAACTTTTGTGCCCCATTTTGGTTTCATTTGGAATCCGGTCCAGAAATGACCCAAAAGTAAGCAACTATATCTACCACTTGTGTTTGATTTTCAGTTCTGCTAAATTCTGACCGTGTAAAGGATCTTGTATAGGTTCAGACGTGGTTGTTCTGTCGATTAGATCCAGATGATTTTCTTCTTACCGGTACGTCTGTAATCTGCTATTCAGTGTTATTGATAGTGTTACTCCGACCATAATTCAATTCATTTCAATACATTATACTGGCTTAATGATTCCATTCGATTTGGTTCATGATTCTGACTTAAAGATTTCTATTTGATTCGATTGATGATACTAGCTTAATGATTTGATTCGGTTCAATACATGATTCTGGCTTAAAGATTTGATTCGATTAAATTCAGTTTGTGATAGTGGCTTAATGATTCAATTTGTTTCATTATATAATTCTGGCTTAAAGAGTTGATTTGATTCATGATACTGGCTTAGTGATTCAATTTAATTCGGATCATAATTCTGGCTTAAACATTTGATTCGATTTATGATACCTGATTAATGATTTGATTTGCTTCATGATACTGACTTAGTGATTCAATTTAATTCGGTTCATAATTCTGAATCAAACATTTGATTCGATTTATGATGCTGGCTTAATGATTCGATTTGATTCATTTCATGATTCTGGCTTAATGATTCGATTTGTTCCAATACATGATCCTGGCTTTAAGATTTGATACGGTTCATGATACTGGCTTAATGATTTGATTTGTGATTCAATTCAATTAAATTCGGTTCATGATACTGGCTTAATTATTCGATTTGTTTTAATATATAATTTTGGCTTAAAGAATCGATATGATTCAGGTCATGGTACTGGCATAATGATTTGATTCGGTTCAATACATGATTCTGGCTTAAAGATTCGATTTGATTCAGTTCATGATACTGGCTTAATGATTTGATTCCTTTCAATACATGAATCTGGTGCAAAGATTCAATTTGATTCATGATGTTGGCTTAGTGATTTGATTTGATCTGGTTCATAATACTGGCTTAATGATTCGATTTGTTTCAATACATGATTCTGGCTTACATATTTGATTTGATTCGATTTATGATACTGGCTTAATGATTCAATTCATTTCAATACAAGATCCTGGCTTAAAGATTCAATTTGATTCGATTCAATTCAATATTTTGATTTGATTTGATTCATGATACTGGCTTAATGATCTGATTTGTTTCAATATATGATTCTGGCTTAAAGATTTTATTTGTTTCACGATACTGGCTTAACGACTCAGTTTATTTCAATATATGATTCTGGCTTAAAGATTCGATCCGATTCGGTCCGTGATACTGGCTTAATGATTTGATATGTTTCAGTATATGATTCTGGCTTCAAGATTTTAATTGATTCAATTCATGATAATGGCTTAATGATTTGATTCATTTCAATACATGATTCTGGCTTAAAGATTCGATAGTGATTTGATTAATTTGGTTTTGATTTTCAGAAAGTTTTGAACAAAATCTGACTTGTAGAAAAATGAGAACTGAAAAGACTTTTGTATTTTGAAAATTCAGATCTCATGTCAGATTTCATTCTTTATAATTTGTCTATTCTATTATAACTGCAGGCCCGTAAGTATATGGTCATGTAACCATGTTTTCTATTAGCGACATCACAACCAGACTTTTTTATTTTTTATTTTTAGCATGGGTTAGGCTTTTTATAGATCTGGAGCTCAAGCAACACATTACAATGCATTCCCAGACTTCTGAGTCTCTGAGAACCGGTGGTGTTAAAATTGGGCATTGACTCCACTTCAACTATAAATGTGTCACCAAAAAGTTCAGTCTGTTCCTTTTGCCGTTTTGTTCATTTGTATTGTTCCTCTGTTTCTCAGCAGTCTTTGTGCACTCTGTCCTTTCCCACTGCATCTCTGTGCTAAAAAGCAGCCTCGCCGATGCCAAAACGAAGCCATAAAACACTCAGCGTCATTCACGGCCTGCACCCGCTCACAGACAATGAGCCCGCTCTCAGAACAAAAGAATGCGCAGGAAGTGTAGCACAGGAAACACATTTCTGTCAAAGCCGTACAAAAAAAAAGGTATACGAGAGAATAAATCGGCATTGCCTCATAGTTTAGAGAAATTATAAGAAAGTTGAGCGTAGAAAAAGTTCTCCAGTCGTAATGCGAATGAAGCAGGAAGACCAAAGAAATAATTGAATGCCTTTGACTGATATATTTTTTTTTTAAAAATACAGAATTGTTAAGAGAAGTGGGTGAGCAATCATTTTCTAATGAAAATTGAGGAAAAAACATCCTACTTTATAGCAGTCAGAAATTCGCTCGGGTCGTGTTAATTTTTTTTTTTTCGACGATGCAAGAGTTTTATTACAGCATGAAAATAGTCTATTACATTCAGACACGGCTTTTGACATGCTTTGTGACATCAATTCTTTAGCGACAGTGAGACTTGCTACACACCTTTGCAGCACGCTTCACTACACAGTAGAGATCGAATTAGCAATTATGTGAATAGAACTCGAAAAAGAGTTACACCAACAAAAACCTGTGCAGCAGGAACTAGTCTCAGAGCTGCAGTTAGACTAAATGACATCATCGTCCAGTGACCAATCAGAATGGAGAAGTCATTATCACTGCACATGGATACCAGTTAAAACAATAAAGATTAGGCTGGATGTCAAATATTTGATTGGTATTTCAGAGAAAAACAAAACGCTCTCTGGTTAAAGATTGCGCCGTTGTTCGTTTTATCTTGGAAGAGTCTTTAACGTCTTTAGCTTCACATTGGCTGGTTTGGAGGAAGCATGTGTTAGATCTCGCTCTCTCTGATTGGCAGTTATGGTACAATAGGGAAGAACTAACCAGCGGGTGAAAATTGGAAACATCTAAATTGGTGGGGGAAAAAAAACCCTAAAATGCACGGGAAACTATATTTGTTTCTAATGGCGCACATTTGTTCAGTGCACGCAGCTGTTTAAACGGAGTGGTTTGGGACTTGGATGATTCTGTTTCCTGCCCCATCGGATTGCCTGCTGAACCGTAAAATCTCCACGGTCATTTACACACTCATAATTTCTCTCTCTCTCTCTCTCTGTTATTCGGTCACCAACTCTGCGCTTGAGGTAGATGACTGTGTTAGGAATGGTTGACCGCACAACCTTAAGTCGCTTCATGAAGTCAATTACGATGAGCAGTCTGTGATTAACATAATCACCCACCGTTACCCGGAGTCACCAAGCTGCTACGGGTGCATTAGCCAAGTGAATGTGTTATAACGAGTACACACGACACGTGCCCGCTTTCAACGGCAGGCCCGCATAGGAAAAGCATCACGAGCTGTGTAATACCCTTGACATGTTGCCTTACAAGTTCCGATAGCGTGACTGCCGGGAAAACTGTCTGACATTTTGCATTGTCTCCTGAACCTTATTATCGTGCGTGCACCTTTCGGGGGAAAGAAAAGGATTATTCAGAATATGATATTCCACTTTTATAGAAGGTGACATGCTGTGCGCTCATTCGGTATTCTGAGTGATAGAAGCAAAGAAGAGGATTTAAATGTAGCTGGAGAGAAAAGGAGAGAAACAAGAGTTAGAGTGAGAGAGAGAGAGAGAGAGAGAGAGTGAAAGAGAAGAGGGAAAAAATGGCCATTCGCCCTTAACATCTTTTGAATTATCCTCTATAATTGAATATCGGATTTGTCTGTTTGTTTGCTCCATCTTTGCTTTTATGGCATTTCTCACCCTTAATGTCATTACTCCAGCGTTTATGGCCTATTAAACATCTGCGAACAGGGAGAGAGAGTTGTAAAAAAAAAAAAAAACCACCACAGCCCCCCTCCAATGCAGCAACCTCGCTCTGAACCTCGCACGCTCAGCTCATGATCAACGCTGAACTCCGCACATTTTGGCAGAGCCGAGTAACCCCCACACCCCCCCGCCACCCCCCTCACCCCCGTGCCACATGCAAATTTATTTATGATGCCGCAGACTTGCTGGAAATGAAATCAGCATATACACCCAAACTTTTTCCTCCAGCACTCATGATTAAAGAAATCTATTTTGCAATACAGGCAGAGAATAGATTGTTTTTTCTCCCCCACTTTTATTCAAATACTGTGAATGGGGTCTATTAAAAAGAAGAGAAGAGAGAGTGATAGAGAAAGAGAGAGAGAGAGGCACAGAGGTATTCCTTGTCGAATCTCTGGAATAAATTCCATCAGCACTTCAACACACTGCTGCCATTCTCTTAAAGAGATTCATGCGAACCACGCAGTTTTTTTTCCAGCAGCACCTTCGGAAGAGCAGCTGATAAGGAACGCTATGCGGAAAAGCAACGATGACAAAGTTTTACTTTTACTTCGCCGTTTTAAAAAGAAAAGGCAGTTAATTAGCTAATCTGTCAAGTGCACAAAAGAAAGTTTCTTTAAATATTAATAACAAAAAGTTCAGGCAAGACAAGACTGAATGAGCAGGGTTAAAGGGAATTATAGTTAAAGACTGTTGAATTCTTGATTCTGATATTTGGTATCTTGATGCCTTCAACTTCTTGAATAAATAAAGCAACTTCTTCATAAATAAAGTAACAGATCTCCTAAATATGACAGTTGGGCAATCAGAAACTTTTAGACTGTGTTGTGGACTTCAGCCACATGATTTGGACTCAAGTCACAACTCTTCAACACTCAACCTGTTCAACAGCCAACTTAGACTGACACATTTCCGAGGTGAAAGAGCGCTCATCCCTTGACGACAGAGGCATGTTGCAGTACTCAAAATGTAAAGTTAAGGACTTGTAACTTGACTTGGACTTATCAATCTAGACTTAGAACTTGACCTGGGACTTGACTTAGGGCTTTGTGTGATGTGACTTAGGACTTGACTATGGACTTGACTTGGGATGTGACATGGGATGTGATTTAGATCTTGACTTGGAATTTGACTTAGGACTTGATTTGGGACATGACATGGGATGTGACTTAGATCTTGACTTGGAACTTGACACTGGACTTTACTTACGACTTGACATGGGATATGACTTGGGATGTGACTTAGATCTTGACTTGGGACATGATTTAGGACCTGACTATGGACTTGACATGGGACTTGACTTGGGATGCAACTAAGGATGTGACTTCACATGGGACTTGACTTAGGACTTGATTTGAGATGTGACTTGGGATGTGACTTAGCTCTTGACTTGGGACTTGACTTGGGACTTTACTTAGAACTTGACTTGGGACTTGACTTAGGACTTGACATGGGATGTGATTTGGGATGTGACTTTGGACATGACTTGGAACTTGATTTGGAATGTGATTTAAATCTTTCTTTGGGACTTGACATAGGACTTGGCATGTGACTTGACATGGGATGTGCCTTGGGATGTGACTTAGAGCTTGACTTAGGACATGACCGTAGGACTTGACTTGGGACTTGCCTATTCTGACTTTGGACAAGATTTTGGGACTTGACTTGGATCATGCCTTGGATCTTGCCTACCCTGACTTGGGATTTGAAAAAGCCACACTAAGCTAAGATAAGATAAGATAAGATCTTTTATTAATCTAGAAGGAAATTGAACTTAATTGTCAGTTGCAAAACAATGACTTTGCTTCTTGAACATTACATTAGTTTGTGGAATCTTCCATACAGTTTTAAAAGAGAGTCATACTTGGTGGACCCACTGGAATTCTGCTCTACTGAATTAAAGCTGAAGTAATTCAGTCTCTAATCGACTGCTATAAAAATGACCTCTGATATGAATGCCCTAATTAACTCAGGAAATGTATGTTACATCAAAAACTGAGATTGAATATCTTTAGCCTAGTAAACTTTTGGCCTCAACTGTAGGATTATTAGGCTGCACGTAAAAGCTCACTCAAGAATGCAGAGCTGATCTGTTTCCGACGTCTTCTTTCTCACGAACTCGAGTTATTAGTGGTTTTCTTCCGCATAAACAATTCCAAAAAAACAGTTAAATCCGAAACACCGAGCAAAGCCGAGCTGAAACTCTAAACGCTTCTATGTGTGTTGCTATTTCTTCCTCAGAAGTAGGTCATGGAAACCTGCTGAACTGCAACCTGACAAGAAAGACAGAGAGACTGCTTGGGTAATTTGAATTCTGTGTAAGTTAGTCACAGATTCTGGTGTTATCTCACGTGATGAGGTTGCACTTTAGTTTTTTTTGGTTTTTTACATTTTGATCAAATGGCTTACAGGGGTAGAGCGAAGCCGTGAAAATAAGGATTTATGCCATATTTGTGAGCCCTTGAGCAGTGTTTATGGGCACCAAGTACTGGAAGGCAATATGCAAAACTTATACTGATGAAGATGGTGAGGAATTTGAAAGATCTCTCAGGAAGCTGTGGTGAGCCGTGCAGAGCCGCTTGTCACGAAGTTACAAAAGAGAAAGAGTGTCAGTGAGCGAGTACTAATGAATTCAATATGTGGCTAATGCCTTCGGGCCTCTTCGGCTCCCTGCCGGAATTGACGTGACTTTGAAACTCGGCTTCATCGTCAGTTTTTTTCAGGCTTCAGAATCCGACGTGGAGTGTGGAAGGGTTAGCAAACGCGGATGAGGTTTAGTTAAAGAGGATATAATGCTTGCTACAGCAATTAAAACACTGGAATTATCATCAAGATTTAGGATGATGATGATGATGATGATGACGAAGTTTGTTGGCAGAATTTTGAATTTGCATTTTTTTTGGGATTTCTTATAAAAGAAGTCTTAAGAAATTCCATTACTGCTAAATTCATTGCACATCACGGTTGCCAGGTTGATGATTTTCTCGTTTTAAAAGAGCGTATTTTGACAGGTCACCATTCTATCAGCAAAGAACCAGAATCTGATACTAGGTTTGTCGGAGGAGAAGAGACTGGTTTGAACTTTCAGGAAAGCTATGCTAACTCAAATAAGCAGCTGCGGTGATCACAAAAGCATCTCACAACACGTCAAAGCCTGTAGCTTGACTGTAGCCTCAGATTCCTGAGTGGAACTTGATGTGGATTTTCCGATCTGGTTGTACCCCATACATCTGTTTGAGATGCTTTTTTCCGCACCACTGTTGCGAAGAGTGGCTAAGTGTTAGCTTAAACCGGTCTAGCGGTTCTTTTCTGACTAGGTCTGGGGATATTTGTTCCGTTAGATATGCTATAGGTACAAAAGATCCCAGTGACATCTTCAATCCTACTTGATAACTGCTAAGAGCCGAAGCATCATTTCATGGCAATTGCATCACATTAGTATCGAACAATGAGATACTAACATCGGTATTAAGATCAAAAGTAAAACCTGTTGTCATGACAACAGTATTCCTAAGGCTGAAGCTGATATTAGAAGTCTTTTAAAGCTAATTTTGTTCCCGGAGAAATCTTGCTCCTTTGTGCGAGAATCAAACTCCCACCTATCTATCCAGCAGCAGGTAATATCATTAGCGTCAGAGTTTATTGATTTATTTCATCCCTGCAGTCTTCATAAATGCTGAACAGTCTCACGTTTGTTCGGTTTCGGCATCCTATTATATGCTTATGTATGCAATGCTAATGCTCAGGTAGAGATAACTCAGACCCGGGTTCTGGGTGACACATGACGAAGAAGTAAAAGACGATTTAAAAAGCACACTCAGTCCGGTCCGGTGAAGCTTGTTCAATGCCAGTATGCGGTGTGCTGACGAGTTGTTTTGATCGTACGATCACTCAGCCCCAAACCGCGGCCTGTCTCGTGTGCGAGCGCCGCAGCGCGATGTCTAATCTGATCTAGGTGCTGCGATCGGTCTGTGAGGACGCGGTCACGGAGGAAAGCTGATATGATATGATGTGTCTAATTTACAGCTCTGAGCTGGGAGGTGATCAGTGTCAGAGTGTGTGATAGACAGAGACAGTGTGGAAGTGTGATACACTGTGTGTGTGAGAGAGTATGGTGCAATAACAGCAGCTTTGCAATAGCATCATCAAAGTCCAGTGTGTCCATTTTTTCCTTGATTCTGAGTCCATGAGAGCTACTTGGTACAAAACCACTGATGGTGGATATTTTCTAATAAAATGTGGCTAAGAAGTAATATTAATGAATTAATTACATTAAAAAAACCCAAAAAAAACCAAAATGCTCTTTTTGGGGATGTTCAACAACCTTCAACAGAACAGACCTTAACTTATTATTAATAGATTTATTTTGTTTGCAGGTAAAAATCCATCCAACAAACCTGTCTTGGTTCTCTGTCTTGTCTTGAAATGCAGCTCGTCATCGGGCAGTTGTGGTTCAAGTGGTTAAGGCTCTGGGTTGGTGATCCGAAGGTCAGGGTTCAAGCCCCAGCACCACCAAGCTCCACTGTTGGGCAATTGAGCAAGGCCCTTAACCCTCTCTGCTCCAGGGGTGCTGTATCATAGCTGCCCCTGGGCTCTGACCCCAACTTCCTCAGCTGAGACGAGCTACTGTTGCTCAAATTGCTGAAGAAGTTAATGCAGGTTCTGATAGAAAGGTGTCAGAATACACAGTGCATGACAGGTCAGGGCTGTTTTGGCAGCAAAAGGGGGACCAACACAATATTAGGCAGGTGGTCATAATGTTATGCCTGATCGGTGTATGTGTGGCCATAATAAAGGCTTTGTGCCCTCAGTTTTCCTTCTTCTTCTTCTTCTTCTTCAAGAGAAACCGCAAAACACTAACTCCTCAAGACTTTCATGTATCTGTACAGAATCGCTAACACACGAAACTCCTTCCATAAACATCAAGCAAACGTCTCTTAACAGAAACACTCACAATTATGTTTTTAATCCGTTTATCCCGAGCGTTTTAAAGTGAAAGAGAACCGAATCCATGGAGGTTAAAGTTTGGCTCCGGGGAAAAATCGGTGCCTTTCTTGCATAAACTCTTAATTTGTGATTTATGGCTGACTCCAGGGATGGAATTTGTCTTAGTTGGCTATTACTCATGTTCTCCTCTAGCTTCTATGTGATCCCAAGTCTTAAAATCATATAAAGTAGATGGAAAAAAGCAGGGACTTTATTAGGTTTCCAGCAAATAGACCATTTTACAGGAAATTTGCTGCGTGTCCTGACATCCCTTCTGAAAGAAATCGGATTTTATTCGTCGCCGCGAAGGCCAGACGTCTCTCTGTTTATTGTACACGAGAAGGTGGTGTAATGCATCATTTACCACGTCGCCTTCTGGCATTTGGCATCATCTTGTAGTCCTCTTTACTTCTTTTATCTCTGCTATCAACCAAGTGAGAGGAGACAAACTATCTGTTTATCATCTGATGCGGGCGATTAAATATTAAATGCGGACAGATGACGTTAAATTACTTATCAAAGCCGTTAAGAGCTAGCTCAATCACGAACGCCGCTCTAAAGGTCAGAGTCGAGTTATATTTGCTGGGAGGATGATGTATGACTCGGGAGAAGGCGGGACGGGACACGCGTCATACACAGCAATTTGTCCAGGAGAAAAATGGTGCAGGCGTCAAACTCTGACTCTGTGAGATTTTAGAATTCACTTCCAAGAACTGTTTTGGTTTCATTACTAATTTAACAAAAAAGAATGAAATTGAATCAGTTATATTTATGAAACGATAATACATCGTTTTGAACTGATTCTAAAGAAATGAATTTGAACGAAGTGAATTTTGGGGCCGAAAAAAAAAAATGAAAAACAAGATTTTTAAAAATAGTTTAAATATGCCATTTAAAATATGAATGAATGAATGAATGAATGAATGAATGAATAAATAAATAAATAAATATTATCAATAAAAATCTGAGACCACACTGAAATAAAAAAAATCTTCTTCTTCTTCTTTCGGCTTTTCCCTT
Organism: Hemibagrus guttatus; assembly: GCA_033459395.1. Taxonomy (NCBI): domain Eukaryota; kingdom Metazoa; phylum Chordata; class Actinopteri; order Siluriformes; family Bagridae; genus Hemibagrus; species Hemibagrus guttatus. The sequence goes on along the minus strand of JAUCMX010000016.1, from coordinate 21,675,987 downwards.
CAGGGGTCGCCACAGCGAATCATCTCTCTCCACCTATCCCTATCTTCTGCATCCTGAACACTTGCACACACTAGCTTCATATCCTCATTAATTCCATCCATATACCTCCTCTTTGGCCTTCCTCTTTGCCTCCTGCCTGGCAGCCCCATGTCCAACATTCTCCTACCAATATACTCACTGTCCCTCCTCTGAACATGTCCAAACCATCTTAATGTGGCCTCCCTAACTTTGTCCCCCAAACGTCCAACATGAGCTGTCCCTCTGATGTACTCGTTCCTAATCCTGTCCAATCTTGTCACTCCCAAAGAGAACCTCAACATCTTCAGCTCTGCTACCTCGAGCTCTGACTCCTGTCTCTTCCTCAGTGACACTGTCTCTAAACCATACAGCATGGCCGGTCTCACCACTGTCCTGTACACCTTCCCCTTGATTCTCGCTGATATTTTCCTATCACACAGAACTCCCGACACCTTTCTCCACCCATTCCAACCTGCCTGCACTCGCTTCTTTACCTCTTTCCCACACTCTCCATTACTCTGGACTGTTGACCCCAAGTACTTAAACTCCTGTACCTTCTTCACCTCTTCACCCTGTAACCTTACTGTTCCACTTCCCTCCCTTTCATTCACACACATGTACTCAGTCTTACTACGACTGACCTTCATTCCTCTTCTCTCTAGTGCAAACCTCCACCTCTCCAGGTTTTCCTCCACCTGCTCCCTGCTCTCACTACAGATCACAATGTCATCTGCAAACATCATTGTCCAAGGAGACTCCTGTCTGACCTCCTCTGACAACTGGTCCATCACTATAGCAAACAGGAAGGGGCTCAGAGCCGATCCCTGATGCAGTCCCACCTCCACATTGAACTCCTCTGTCTGACCTGAAATAAAAAAAATAATAAAAAATTATCAATAGGCAAAAGGTTTCTGACTAAAAGCAAATATCTTGAATTTTTTAATTCTAGATCCTGTACTATTTCTCGGTCCCTATTTAAATAAGTAAACAGGTGATTGTGAGCATGTTCCTTGTACAAAATCTCAGATGTTCCTCGTGTCTAATCTCTTCGACTGAAGAACAGGTTTGGACGACAGAGCAAACGTTAAGCATTCATTCATTCATTCATTGTCTGCCGCTTATCCGAACTACACTCGGGTCACGTGGAGCCTGTGCCTATCTCAGGCGTCATAGGGCATCAAGGCAGGACACACCCTGGACGGAGTGCCAACCCATCGCAGGGCACACACAGACTCTCATTCACTCACGCAATCACACTCTACGGACAATTTAGAGATGCCAATCAACCTACAATGCATGTCTTTGGACCGGGGGAGGAAACCGGAGTACCCGGAGGAAACCCCCGAGGCACAGGGAGAACATGCAAACTCCACACACACATGGCAGAGGCGGGAATCGAGCCCCCAACCCTGGAGGTGTGAGGCAAACGTGCTAACCACTAAGCCACCGTGCCCCCCCAAACGTTAAGCAGAAATTGGGAAATATTTATAATATAAAGACTCTATTTTTCATTCAAGTTGTCAATAACATCATGGGTAAGGGATTAAAATTAGAAAAGAATGAGTCTTCACTCACCTGCTGAGTCTCGGATATTTGGAGTACTTTGTGTGTGTGTGTGTGTGTGTGTGTGTGTGTGTGTGTGTGTGTGTGTGTGTGTGTGTGTGTGTAAAGTAGAGAAGCATGACTTTCCATGTTTATTTGATGTCGCCTTTATAAACGGAATTATCTAGTAGTGGCGTTTTCGCCCAGTTTTCCCGGCCGTAAGCAGGAAGTTTTCAAGCTCCTTTTACTCAACCTTATCATGACCTAAACTGAAAGGACTCTAGCGCTGCGCATAAGGGAAATGTGGGAAATTCCCCGCTGTCCAAACAGCATATAACTGTACATCCAACAGTGATCACAAACAGTAGATTAGGAGAAAGGATCTGTGACAGACGCTTCCTGTTTCCTGTTTTTCGTCTCCTCATGAAGACGAAGGTCTTAACGTGACCTTCCCGTGTCTGTAAATCCTTCCATCACCTACCCGGTGAATTAACCCACAAAGACACCATGCAGACATGTACAGTTTATACAGAAGACGCAGCCCGAGTAATGGCTGCATACGAACCAGAAGCGAAACAGGAAACAGGAGGTTTGTTCAGAGGCTCGAGTATCTCCAGCTACACATAATAGGTTTCTATTAATGCACTAATTATACTGATTACGTTTCTATAGTAACATTTATTCATTCATTGTCTACTGCTTATCCGAACTATTCTCAGGTCACGGGGAGCCTGTGCCTATCTCAGACGTCATTGGGCATCAAGGCAGGATACACCCTGGACGGAGTGCCAACCCATCGCAGGGCGCACACACACACACACACTCATTCACACACTACGGACAATTTAGAGATGCCAATCAACCTACAATGCATGTCTTTGGACCAGGGGAGGAAACCAGAGTACCCGGAGGAAACCCCCGAGGCATGGGGAGAACATGCAAACTCCACACACACACGGCAGAGACGTGAATCGAACCCCCAACCCTGGAGGTGTGAGGCAAACATGCTAACCACCAAGCCACCGTGCCCCCCTCATATAGTAACAGTTTTTAACAAAATTTAACAATGATTCATCGATATGGCACTTGATATGGCGCCGTTTCCCGAGGGTTTTTGGAAGGAGTCTCCATTTACCAGTTTTTTTAGTGATTTGAATAAATGTAAACATTTTATTAGGATTTAAATTAGAAAAAAGGGTTCAAATGCAAATTCTAACTTTAACCTATTTTTAAAAAAAAAAAAGTTATAGATTTAACAAAAATACATGCTGAGATATATACTTCTACTATTTTTTAATACTACAAATAATTTAAAAAGATTTCATTATTTTTTCCAATGCGAACGAATAAGGTGAAAACGATCACAGCTACAGTGGCTGGAAAAAAGTCCACACACCCCTGTGTGGTGAAAATGGCAGGTTATTGTGATGTAAATAAAAAAGGTCTCGTCAGGACGTGGAGCGCAGGGAAGTCGACCTCATGCTGTTGGTTTTTAAGTCTCATCATTAATCATTATCCGAGAGGGAGTATTGATGTGGACTTCCGTGACAAACAATCAGTCCACGCCAGCTGTTGAGCTGCTTCTCCTGCAGGAATGCTGCACTGTGGGAATTAAATTATCACTGAAATACAAGCTAATCACTACAGGTGGATTCCACACCTGCGGGAAGACAGGAGCTTAGGTATTACAGCACGATCATGTTTTTAAAAAACAGGCAGAAATCTAAAAATAAAAGGCTGACCATTAGGTTGCATGTGTGCAGCTTTTTAAAACTTAATGATGGTGTTGATGATGATACAAAAATATCTGTGTTCATCTCTACAGCTTTGTCTCGGGTGTCTGTGCGTCTGTAAAAAAAAATAATAGAGAGAGAGAGAGAGAGAGAGAGAGAGAGAGAGAGAAGAAAAAAAAAAATTCTACATATGACAACACAATTAAAAAAAATCAACTAATCAGAAATGTCAACGTTTCAATTTAATTTTTTAAAGTAAGAAAAAAATGAAGATGTTTCATCGTTTTAGATATTTACACTATTTTTAGTTTCAACATAAGATTTTTTTTTAATCCTTGTTTTTTTTTGGGGGGGGGATCTGGGTTTCTTTCCAACTTTTTTTTTCAAATTTTTTTTTTTTCTAATTTTTTTCACTTTTTTTCTAATACGATGTTTTAACGTTCAAGCGGTCGGTTGTTTATTCTAATAAAGTCACGATTAAAATCCATGCTCCTTTATGAAGCCTCAACTGAGCAGGTTGAGTCGCTAATTTTCGTAGAGAAGGTTTCGAGAACGTCGTCGTCGTTCCTCTTCATTTTTGTGACCAGGACTCCAGAGTGGACTTGGACTTGAAGGACGAGTGCAGAAATAGTGTAGGAATAGCAAGAGATTTGTTACTGTAGAAATGTCAAAGAAGTTAAGAACTAAGCAAGACATTAGCTTGACGTCACAACATGCTCTGGAAAAAAATAATACATGCATCAACGTATCTAAATAAAGGGGGGAATTTACACTTCGTGCCATGTTTATGTTAAAGTTATTCAATAAAATATATGTACATTTTTACGAACTTAATTCAAGGTAGTAACAAAGACATATGAGTATCCAAAAGTGACTTTCTTTTTTATTTTATTTTATTTTTTTACTTTTTTTGGAAATTCAGACCTTAATTTTAAATCCATTCATGTATATAAAAATTATTTTATTTATTTATTTATTTATTTATTTATTTATTTATTTATTTATTTATTTATTTGTTTGTTTGTTTTTAAAATTCATTTATTTATTTATTTATTTATTTTACTGTACCCTGAAACCCCTCTGTCCTGAAGATTTACAAAGCACTAATACTGGAGACTCCTTCCTTCAAAGGTGCAATATTTTTAGTAAAAATAAATCATTAAATAATTATTAAAGAACGAAACAAAGCTTAATGCATTGTCTCAGAGCAAGTGCAAGTATCTAGGCTATGGAGTTGGGCAAAAAAAAAAATCAGTTTGAAAACCTGCCTTATTGTCTGGAAAGCATTTGGATTGGCGTCTTGTCTATCATTTCATAGACACGCCCCCCCCAGCAACACGTCACCGCCTTCTAAATCACTATGAGGAGAAGTTACGTGCTTGAGAGAGAGCGTCCTTGCTGATGGTAATGCTAGCAAACATACTAACTCTACCTGAATGCCTGAAATCATCGTCTCCGCCCATTCTCAACTCCGCCCACTCTACCTTATAGAGGCCTTATGCACCTTTAATGCTAAATACACCTTCTCCTTGCAGAAAACGTCACCATAGCAACGACTTTTTTTTTTAAGCGGGAAATATTCTGAGCTGCTGGTATAGAAAAAGAGTCAACACGTACGGACCAATCAGAATAGAGAGAGTGTGTGTGTGTGTGTGTGTGTGTGTGTGTGTGTGTGTGTGTGTGTGTGTGTGTGTGTGTGATTAACGAGCGCTCTCGGGCCAGTCCACGCGGGAGAATCCGCTCCAGGTTTTCTCCGGTAGCCGGTGTGTATTTCTCTCTCTCTCTCTCTCTCTCTCTCTCTCTCTCTCTCTCTCTCCCTCCCGCAGCGGTGCACGAGCAGATGTTTGCCGGGCTAAACAAACGCACAGGTTGTTTTTTTTTTTCTTTCTTTACCGCAAATCCGTCAAAATTTCACGCTGCCGAGCAATACAACCGGGACATTTGTATTTCGTGGGTGCGTGTGGAGGTCTGTGTGTGTGTGTGTGTTTTTATCCTTTGCTCTGAAACTTGAGAGAGGTTTATTTGATGGTTTTATTCGCCGCAAGCGCACCTGCGATATGATGCTCTAAGCGGCAGTCACACAGAAGAGGAGGAGGAGGAGGAGGAGGAGGAGGAGGAGACGCGCTGAAGGACGCAGAGGAGTGAGAGTAAGGAAAAAGGAAAGGAGAGGAGGAAGAGGAGAGGAGGGAGGAGATCGGACGCAGTAGCGCCGCCACTCCGAGTCGAAACTCTGCACACGCGAAACACTCAAAGCTCCAACGCGCTGCAAGGAAGGACGGGCGCACGTACGCACGCACGCACGCAGATTATCATTATTATTTTTATTTTTATTTTTTAATTCATCCTTAGGTATATTTTGAATACAAGAAACAGAGAGAAGAAGAAGAAGAAGAAGGAAAAGAAGAAGAAGAAGGCGACGATGCCGTTTCACCCGCGTCCCTTTGTGCGCTGGAGAGCCGCGCAGATTCTCGCCTCGGTTTGTCTTCTGTCCATCGGATTCACCTGCACCGGTGAGTCGCTCGGTTTCTTTCATCCTGCTCGTGTGTGTTTGTTTCTGTGCTTGTGTATGGGTTGATGCATTCTTTTATTTTAACCTCACTCTTTCAACATGAGGACTCAGGAGAACTGAGGATAAACAGCAGTGTCCCGGTACGCAGACCTAGTTTCATGCACACAGGGGAGAGAAAATAAATAAATAAATAAATAAATAAATAAATAAATAAAAAATCCTACGCGTGAGTGTGTTGTGTCGAGGACGTAAGCAAGCACGACTTTTCTGCAAACCCTCGTAGATATCATGGAAAGCACCATCACGAGTTTTAGTGTAGCCACCAGGCAAAGCACAGCCTGAAAGAAAGGGGCGCGCATGTGCATGCTGGATGTGAAGATGTACAGGTCTAAATAAGAGAAGTGCATGAAATGGGTCAGCTGCAGGACCCCAGGACAGCCCGGACAACCCTCTTCTAACCCACCCACCCCCCCACACACACACCCCTCCAGCACGTCCCTTCCCACCCACCTCTCTGCGCTAAAGCAGGATCAGCACGGGTTGCGTGGAGTGTGCCATACCGTGCGTTCGCGACGTTCTTGCTGCATTGGCAGGATCGTGCTGACAGGATGGCCGAGTAAGCTGGCGGGCTGGCCGCGGTGCGAGCCCTGGCTTCAGCAAGTTGCACAAGGAAACGGTGTTAAAAAAAAGGATGAGAGAGGGGGAAAAAAAAAAAAAAAACCGAGGTTGGATTTTGTTCAAGCTGAGCAGACTGTACGAAGTGTCCAGCTGTCAGATGCTGATTTCTGTGGTCTAAAACGTTGAGTCTGTTTCATCCAGAGCATCAACTTATTTTGATCAGATTAATCGTTAAGCTTTTATACTTATGGACTAGGGTTTAACTAACACAATCATAAATCTGTCCAGCTGTGGAGTACAGTCCTAATGGAAGGTCTGTGAGGTATACAATCATCGCCTTTATTCTACTGTATGCGCTACATACAGTCAAAAGTCTGGTGAAACCAAGCGTTTCTCACCAAACTGTGTCCATCTGTGTGTGTCTTTCACCACCACATGACCGAACTTCACTCGAAAAGTTTATTGAAGGTGCAATAAAAGTCAAAGAAAGGTTGATGGCACAAGAAGAAGTACCTTATATAGCCTTTATACCCTTTATAAACAGCTTTATTAGTGATATCAAGTGGGAAAATAAACACTGTCTGTGGAAAATAGACAGAAATCGATATTATTTTTGTGTGTAAGTCTCCCTGGATACCGAAAGTTTGCTCTAAAACACCTTGTTGAGCCACAACACGAGGCTAGGAACACGAAAGAGTACTAAATGAGCAGAATTTTAAAAGGACAAGATACATCAAGGACAACCGAGTACATAGACGTACACGTACGGCACCTCGTCGCTTTTGTCGCAGAACTTTGTCTGTCTTTCTTTCTTTCAATTCGAGAGTGCGTGACTGAGATTTCCTTCAACCGCCAGCTTCTTAGTCCTGTGGTAATTGAAACGAGCGCTTTAATTCTGCCTCGGCGTAATCCTTGTCGACAGAAGCGGCGCTTAATGTAGATACGGGCTCGAGACCAGTGCACATGATAAAGAATGCATGAAGAGCTTCCTTGTAAAGCTGTAATGAAGTTTAAAGGTGCAATCAGAATAACAGACCCTTCGATTCGGTTTGGTTTGGTTTTCACTTGGATTTAAACGGACAAAACATCCTACACTGATAGGTCTGATAGGTGACAGTCTGAAGACACGGACGAGATCTTAGTTTAAATTGGGAATCAACTAAAAATATATATATTTCTTACTAAACGCTTCCTTTCCTCATTGAACCGCCAAAGGATATATGGAGTTCTACCATTAATATACCTCTTACACATGATAAACTTGTAGCTTGTGATTTATATTAAGAGTAAAGTTTAAACTACGTCACCACCTGATAGATCCCCAAAGCAACATCCAGATTAGAGAGAGAGAGAGACAGAGAGAGAGACAGAGAGAGAGAGAGAGAGAGAGAGAGAGAGCAGAGAGAGAGACAGAGAGAGAGACAGAGAGAAAAGAGAGAGAGAGACAGAGAGAGAGAGAGACAGAGAGAGAGAGAGAGAGAGCGCAGAGTCAATACCGTGTGTCAGCGGATTCTCAGATCTCTGATATTGGTATATTAATAATGAAAAATAGTCCCTCATCCCTTCTTTCCCCCTTAGATATTAAATTGGCTGCAAAATTAAATACCTTAGGGAGTGCTTAAGGTCAGCTCATAAGCTTGAAATTTTGTGTGGAAAAAAAAAGAAATAGTGATTGAATAAGAGAGCTGGCTGTCTGACTCTCCACACACACACACACACACACACACACACACACACGTCAATTTTGTATAATAAGACCGAGGGGCAAACGGACAAAAGAGACCGTGTTGCTTTGAAACACATCCATACTGTAGTGCTGCCGGTGTTAATGAAGTCATCGGCCTGGGAGGCGAGCGGGAAAGTCGTACATGCTACACACACACACACACACATACACATCGCTTCGCTTTTGCACCCTTTCACACTTCATTTGCATGATGCAGGCTGGCCACAGTAAAGCTTCCTTGGATGGAAACGCGTTCGAGGGCCTTTTACCTCCTGCATTAATTAGCGAATAATTATGAATACATTAAACAATGAGTCGTGCTCCAGGGAATCTACATTTCTGAGTAAATGAGTGTGTTGGTGTGCTTGTTTTTTTTTTTTGAATCATAGATCCCTCCTGCTTTTAGTTCCCAGGTTTCCAAGTGTAACCAAATCCAGACATCTCTCCCTTTGCTCTGGCTTCAAACAGCCGACTCATTACAGGTACGAAAGCCTTCGCCGTACGAAGAGGGAAATCTGCCGACGCAGCAGGTTTTTTGGGGCATCAAAGGCTTTAGATGGAAATTTAATTCGGACGAAAAAGAAAGAAAGGTCGAACCGCCAGTTTTCATTACAGATGAGAGGGGCGGAGTGGACGAGCGACATTTCCCCCAACGCTCCGGAGTGTCTTTTAGCTCAGCATGGATCCTGACAGGAAGAAGACCTTTCTTAGAGAATGTGCACGAATGCTAACAATGAGCTCAGAGAGAACAGAGAGAGAGAAAGAGTAAGATAGAGTCAGCGGCTGTTTGTCACAAGCTCTTGCTTTGTTCCTCGGTGGAGATGAGATACGTCTGTCTGTCATGTTCCCTTTAGTCAAGGGCGTACAATCGCGGATGCGATCTCGGTCCCGATCGGATTCCAAGCGTTTCTATCCGACTGATGTCGTCCTGAAACAGCGTGTTGGTTGTCAGGTCCGATTTGTGACGGAGATTCAAATCTAGATTCAAAGAAGTTTTCCGCTAACGTTAACTGATCGGGGTTAATTGCTAAACGAGGCTTTATGTTTTTCTGTTGTTATTTTTTCCCCAAAAAACTGCATTTCGTTCCCATTTTCAGTGGCTTAGTTCACAAGACTCCGCCTCCTAATGTTCACGTCGACACGTTCACGTTACATCACAAACCGCCATCTTTAATTCTTCCTACATCAGTGTAAAAGTTTCTCCTCCTCACTCGTCGAGTCTCTGTGTAGGCTCCGGCAAGAAAATCCGCCATTAACATAATTTATTGGTTTAAGATGCCTCGTGGTCAAAAGGGTTCAGCTCCTGTGCATCCCAAAGCTAACGCACGGCAAATGATTAGCGTGCGCCGTGCTCCCGCCGGGGCGAGGCGATGTTAATTTCATCCAGAGGAGGGTTTTTTTTTTCCTTTCTTTCCGTTCCCTCATTCACACGCAGCAAATTCAAATGATGCATGCAAAGAGCAGACTGGTGCTGATGGGGGCAAAAAGTATTCGCTATATGACTATTTATTTCAACATCCTCGGTACCAACCGTTGGATTAGCATGATGTTTCCAAGTCAGAAGTATCATGCGATGGGAAAAGTACACTTTGGAGAAAGAAAAAATGACAACAACAAAAACAAAAAAAAAACGAGCGACAGGGAAGAAAGAGTTTATCAGATTTCCCCCTCCCGCTCTGAAGGGGCTGGCGGTATTTAATATTTTGTCGAGCGCTCAGAATTGGAATTTTACTCAATTATGGAATAAAGTAGATGTAATGCAATAGAAGCTTATAGAGCAGTTTCATAACAACGCTAATCTATTAATTTATCAGTCCCAATGGCAGCACGGGGGAAATCTCTGGCATACCAGCAGCATTGCCCATGTGTGTTCGCTTACATGAGCATCGTTTGCTGTTTGGTTTGATTCATGGTGTGATGCTTTAGCAGGGAAAAAAAGGTAAACAAGTTGACGGTGTTTAACAAATACCAGACGGCAAAGTCCTTGTTTCGTGGCTGGTTTTTAATTCATCCTTCCTTCTGCCCTCCCTCTCTCTTCCTTTTTTCCTTCCTTCCTTTCTCTTCCTTCCATCCATCTGTTCTTCCTTCCTTCCTTCCTTCCTTCCTTCCTCTCTCTTCATTCATTCCTCCCTCTTCTTTCCTTCCTTCCTTCCCTCCTCCCTTGTCTTTCTTTCCTTCCCTCCTCCCTCGTCTTTCCTTCCTTTTCCCCCTCCCTCTCTTCCTTCCTTCCTTCCTTCCTTCCTTCCTTCATTCCTTCCTCTCTCTTTCTTCCTTCTTTTCTTTCTTCCTTCCTTCCTTCCTTCCTACTTCTCTTCTCTTCTCTTCTCTTCTCTCCCTCCCTCCCTTCCTTCCCTCCCTCCCTTCCTTCCCTCCTCCCTCTCTTCCTTCCTTCCTTCCTTCCTTCCTCTCTCTTTCTTCCTTCCTCTCTCTTTCTTCCTTCCTTCCTTCCTTCCTTCCTTCCTTCCTTCCTTCCTTCCTTCCTTCCTTCCTCTCTCTTTCTTCCTTCCTTCCTTCCTTCCTCTCTCTTCCTTCCTTCCTTCCTTCCTTCCTTCCTTCCTTCCTCTCTCTTTCTTCCTTCCTTCCTTCCTTCCTCTCTCTTTCTTCCTTCCTTCCTTCCTTCCTCTCTCTTTCTTCCTTCCTTCCTTCCTTCCTCTCTCTTTCTTCCTTCCTTCCTTCCTTCCTTCCTCTCTCTTTCTTCCTTCCTTCCTTCCTTCCTCTCTCTTTCTTCCTTCCTTCCTTCCTTCCTCTCTCTTTCTTCCTTCCTTCCTTCCTTCCTTCCTCTCTCTTTCTTCCTTCCTTCCTTCCTTCCTTCCTCTCTCTTTCTTCCTTCCTTCCTTCCTTCCTTCCTTCCTCTCTCTTTCTTCCTTCCTTCCTTCCTTCCTTCCTTCCTTCCTTCCTTCCTCTCTCTTTCTTCCTTCCTTCCTTCCTTCCTCTCTCTTTCTTCCTTCCTTCCTTCCTTCCTTCCTTCCTTCCTTCCCCTCTCTTTCTTCCTTCCTTCCTTCCTTCCTCTCTCTTTCTTCCTTCCTTCCTCTCTCTTCCTTCCTTCCTTCCTTCCTTCCTTCCTCCCTCCCTCCCTCCCTCCCTCCCTCCCTCCCTCCCTCCCTCCCTCTCTCTTCCTTCCTTCCTTCCTTCCTTCCTTCCTTCCTTCCTTCCCTCCCTCCCTGACCTTGAGGTCTGCACTCTCAGACACCCCTTCAGTCTCTCAGAGTTAAAACTACATTTCCCAAGGTGCCCTCTGCATTGTAAGCCTCAGTTCCGTGTGTTTTGTAGATATAAGAGCGATGATATACGAGCGAACCATCTGCCCAAATGCTTAATAAATGGCTTCGCTGCTCTTTTTTCTCTCTACCCCAGCACACATCTCCAGCTTGGATAAGCTTTTTTTTCCCTCATCGCAGCTCCATAGGGTTCGAAGAGGGAAAAAAACGAAGAAAAGCATGCATAAAGATGAAAAATGCAGCATGGCGCTCCGTCTGTGGGTCTGTGGGGCCCTGCGGCGCATTTAAGGATGTTTGGGGATCCGTAGCGTTCTCCTGTGATCAATAAGCGCCTGAGTGTTTAATTGGTCATCAGTCAACGACAGGGAGGTGTGTTTAAATCCGGAGGTGCTTAATCCTGGCTTATTACGCCTCTCCTCTCCCTCTCTTCGGAGACAATGCATGTTTCCAGACAGCTTTTTACTTAGCAACGGCGTTCGCATGCTAAACTCCGGCAGCTACTGAGAGATGGCTGGCGCTGCCGCTAGGGAGCTCCATCAGATTGAGACTCCTCGAGAAGGAAAAAATCTCTAGTGAGGGACCAGGGTGATGTTTTCTTCCTGATCCATCACACCTGGTTCAGCTCATCAGGTAACAATCTCGTTAAAGCAGGTGTGTTGTAATGAGAAATGAGCTCAAAGCTTGAATTTAGCTGCTTGAGGTTTCTTTATAAAAGCTCAAGATCCACTTCTACGAAGACACAAGATGACCACTGATACGGCTAAACTATGCTAGGTGAAGCTGGGCTAGCGGCTAGGCTAATGAATTAAAATAAAAATAAAAATCCTGGACACTCAGGAAACGGATTAATCCACACTGTAAAGACTCCATTAACCAGCATGAATGCACAGAGATGGTTACGCTGCATGTTAAAGCTTACAGTTCTGCCTCAGACTTGTTTTGTAGGAGGGGCCTGGGGGCCGAACCTAGGGCGGAGCCATGCTCCTGTGTTCTGTGACAGGAAGTGGCTGATTATAACATCAGCATCAATTGTTAACTGTTTGTTGTTAGCTGCTTGCTGTTAGCTATTTGTTGTAGCTGTTTGTTCTTTGCTGCTTGAAAAGTAAGATTATCAGATAGATGTTGAGACTTTAAGTGTTTGTTGTTTGCTAGCTATATGCTGTTGTTTGAAAAACAGTAAATGATAAGCTGTTTGTTGCAGCTATTAGTTGTTTTTGTCAGCTGTTTATTGTTAGCAGTTTGTTGTTAGCTATTAGCAGTTTGTTGTTAGCTATTAGCAGTTTGTTATTGTTTGCTAGCTGTTTGTTGTAGCCATTAGCTGGTTCTGTTAGCTGTTTGTTGTTAGATATTAGCTTGCTTTCGGCTGCTCCCTGTCCGCCTGGCCCGCGCAACAACTTGGCACAGGTTTGTTGTTTGTTTTTCACTATTTGTTCTTAGCTATTAGCTATTTTTTTCAGCTGTTAGTTGGTTTGGTTAGCTGTTTGTTCTTAGCAGTTTGTTGTTAGCTATTAACTGTTTGTTGTTAGCTATTAGCTGTTCTTAGCAGTTTGTTTTTAGCTATTAGCTGTTTGTTGTTAGCTATTAGCTTGCTTTCGGCTGCTCCCTGTCCGACTGGCCCACACAACAACTTGGCACAGGTTTGTTGCTTGTTTTTCACTGTTTGTTCTTAGCTATTAGCTATTTTTGTCAGCTGTTAGTTGGTTTAGTTAGCTGTTTGTTCTTAGCCGTTTGTTGTTAGCTATTAGCTGTTCTTAGCAGTTTGTTTTTAGCTATTAGCTGTTTGTTGTTAGTTATTAGCTGTTTATTGATAACTTTTCACTGTTTGTTGTTAACAGTGTGTTGTTAGCTATTGGCTGTTTGTTGTTAACACTTTCTTGTTTGATATCTGCCTGACCTTCACGCTCTTGTGTGTCAATCTCCCAGCTCTCGTCCCTGCCCCCTTTACCGAAGCGTTCCATCGCTCACTCGCTCGCTGCTATTCATGACGGCTAACTCCATTATAAAGACACTATTCACTGTGCCACAGAGCAGTGAATATTAAAGCAGCCGCTTCTCATCATTCCGCCTCGTCTCCTTCACCCTCAGCTTTCCCTACGTCTTGATCAGACTTTTCCTTGGGATCAATTGTGGAAAGTTAGCCTCCATTACTGAATGTCCAGACGGACCTGCATGCGCATGGCTATTTGTGGTTTGTTTGCGATTCAAAGCCATCGTTAGTGTGTAACCTGATCCGGCCCATTAGGAAAGGAAGACATGTTAAAACGATGGCTGTGTCCCAATCCGTGTACTTATCTTTTTTTACTTTTGAGGAAAAAGTAAAAAAAAATGTTTAGGGATGAGTTTCTTCCAAACACCAGGCAACAGATTGTAGTGTGACGGTCGAGCGAGCATCACTTTAAACGCTCTCTCACTAGCACTTCACTTTATGGTGCTGTTGGGAAACTGGAGAATTCCATTTTCTGTCAGAAAAATAAGTCCACACAAAACGGTGACTGATATTTTTGATAAATTAGCAAGCTAACACCAAATAGCATGCGCCTTTTCTTTTGAGTCTGAATTTACCCGATGAAAAGGCGAACTGCATCGATGACATTAAGAACAAGAGAGAAGTGTTTTGCATTTCTTGTTTTTAGCAAGCCTATCATTACTCATTAAAAGAAATCCTTTATGATCATTAATCTTAAACTAGCACAAAATATCACATCAGGAGCCTTATATTATATTCTTTCAAACGTAGCTGGCTGTTTTATTGCTCTAAAATGCACAAAAGAACTCTTTCTCCAGGACCAAACACAGTTCTAAACCCAGATTCATGCTGAGAAGGATGCTAATGAGCTAGTCAGTTAGCAGCTGCTAGCTAGATAGATGGAGACCAAAGCATGGTGAAGGTTTAATGCTCTTGTCAGATGTGTTTAAAGGCTAGTCACGGTGCAACAGGATGATGCTAATCAGGCAATGCTAGCTAGACTCTTTTTTTTTTTTTTTTTGAAGAAAAGTTTCTCTCAGAAAGAATAAATGCTGCCCTATAGATAGCTTATATGCTAAGCTATAATTCTCAGTGGGTCTCAGAAAATGTTCGTAACAAGTGATAGCTAGCTAGCATCTTTATTCATGAAGATCTGTGTAGAAGCTACTTAAAGGTCAGTATGTGTCTCTGAGAATGATAGTAGTTAGGTAGCATGATGCCGCTAGCTTAAAGATAAGGTTTGTTGAACCGGGATTGATTTTCTCTGACTTGTGGAGAGTTTAGAAGCTAGTCAAGGGTCACTACAAGTCTCTGGGAATGATGGTAGTCAGGTAGCCTGATGTTGCTGGCTCAAAGATAAGGCTTTGTTGAACCGGGATTGATTTTTTCGGGGAAAACTTGGGTTGGGGAAAGGTTTAGAAGCTAGTTAAGGGTTTCAAACTACAAGCCCTCTTTGCGAAGGACGGAAGCAAGCTAGTTATTTCACTAGAGTGTTGTTTTTGACTAGCTTAAGCAAGGAGGGCTTCTTTATACCATGATAACAGACATCTAGGTTAGTTTGTTATGTATATGTTGTAGATTTATATGTTTAATATATCAAAATAGCTTCAAAGTTTAGCGGTACAGCCGCGATGGCGAGTCAAAGGTGTGTGTAATGCTCACGTGTGTGTATCCGCGCATCCGTCTTAAATGTTTACTCGCCGGCTGTCCAAGAATTTCGACAGCACCTTGGGCAGGCTGTGTCTGGCACAGAGACTCTAATTGCAAGGGCGTTTTACGGAGGACGCGGCGCAACACAGCCAGCTCTCGTCCTCTTCAACTGACGCCGCTGACAGCCAACGACGCCTGATGACCTTTCCTCATTACGGCCATGTGTGTCCAAGCGTTAGTGCCTCGGGCTGGCAATTCAACTGAGTCAACACTGGGCTGGAGCCATGCAACACACTCAGACACACACACACACACGCAAAGGGGTGGGCTACGAGAGCCATTGCACAACATCTGCTGCCCCGGTTTGCGAGGGGTGGCGTGTCGAATACACTCGGGATGCTGTCGCCGCTCACATATTGAGAATCTTTACACATCCTACAGTTAATTATCCGCCTGCGGATCGGCATGTACAGTCCGGATTTAGCGTGTTACTGTCCAAGAACACTGGAAGGCGACACCCTCAGCTCACAGCTCGTCAATAAAGCGTAATTGATCGTTAATTGATTTCCCGCTCTTGCACTTGTACGTCTTTCCTACGGACGTATTTCCTTACGGACCAAGAGCTGCTTTAACGCCCAATCTATACACTCATTTACACCGGATCAGAGCCTCTATTAACTTTAATACTGACCTACAGGAAGTGTTGGTCAAGAAGGGGAGGAAGAGAAAATCGCTAAAGTGTCTCGAAGACAGTTCAAAAGTATTGGCTTATGAGGACCAGATGACTTTGTGGTTAATTAGCTTAATTAAAATATGTGAGTAAATGAATCTTTTATTGAAATCAGGTTGTACTTGATCTTATAAACTGTTATTTTTATATATATATATATATATATATATATATATATATATATATATATATATATATATATATATATATATTAAAAAGAAAATGTATCAGAATTAATTAACTACAAAGATTTGACATTTTTTTAAAAGTGATATTTACCAATATTTCTGCATCTGGCTGTAAACGACATCTAGGATTACTGTGATGCTATAAAATATGATGGTATATCAGGATTATCGGAGGTGACTTATAGTCATAATTAATTCTTGTTAATATTTACGTTAAAGGTTGTGACATCATCAAACCCACGCCACGGCGCGATCACAATACAATACAGTTACAAATGATAAGTAAAGAAAAGCACAACTTTATTTCATTTTATTTCTAATAAGAAGGGGCGAGACTTATTTCTGAGCCAGAAAATATAAAGAAATTAGCCAGATCTGTTTAAAAAAAAAAAAAAGTCTAAAAGTTCTAAATTTAGGGGGGGGCACGGTGGCTTGGTGGTTAGCACGTTTGCCTCACACCTCCAGGGTTGGGGGTTTGATTCCCACCTCCACCATGTGTGTGTGGAGTATGCATGTTCTCCCCGTGCCTCTGGGGTTTCCTCCGGGTACTCCGGTTTCCTCCCCCATGCCTTGTAGGTTGATTGACATAATTAAATTGTCTGCATTGCGTGAGTGAATGTGTGTGTGTGTGTGCCCTGCGATGGGTTGGCACTCCATCCAGGGTGTATCCTGCCTTGATGCCCGATGACGCCTGAGATAGGCACAGGCTCCCCGTGACCCGAGAACAGATCGGATAAGCGGTAGACAATGAATGAATGAATGAATTAGTTCTAAATCTAAAGGTTTATTAATCCTAAATCTTTGGTGAAAGTAAACGCTTGTAAAATTGCTTACTGCCACTTTAAGGAGAAAACAGCACAAACTAAACATTTAGCATTTGTTGTTGCAGGATTGTTTTCTCCACAATAAAGGTTTTTGAGAAATTTTCTTAATAATAAGCCTCAGGCTCGGTTGCCAGAACCACGAGATTGAATCGTTTGTCTGTATTTACAGTATTTATCGAAGGGAACCTTTTTTTTTCCGAGGTAGTTTTGACATTACCACATTTGCCGGAGGCTTCCTACAGATAGTAGTCTCTAAAGCGTGGTAGCATTTAGATGAATCATGTCTTAACCATCAGAGTGTTCAGCATGATAGCAGCGCTGCTGTTTTATAATAATATTGTGGTTACGGCAATATTGTGGGGGGGGGTTTGGATTCTTTAGCGCGAACTGGAAGCAGGCCAGCCGCTGGTGAAGAGCTAAACGACAGGACTGCAAACTGACGCATGTTGGCCTGCGCCGGTGCAAAATTCCTCCTCATCACATCTAATTACGTGCGTGTTGATCGATAGAGGTAATTAGAACTGAAACAAGCGCAAATGGAGAAACACTGCTTTTTTTTTTTTTTCTTTTCTTTTTGACGTTTCTTATTTAAACAGCAGCCTTTAGGGCATCGGTGATGTTCCGAGCTGGAACATTTGAATAAATAAGCACTTAACAGCACACTTAGTTGATGTTACTGTTCTCCTGTTTTCTGTTGGCAAACACTCTTATCCAAAGAGATGCAGGTCAGGAAGAGTGTGACGGTTGTAGCTGCAACATGCCATATACTCAAGCATGAGGGGATACATAATGCAGTGTATTTTTCCAGTTAAAGGTGCGGTATGCAATTTTAAAAAGTGGTCTCATTCCCCTAAAAATCTTAGCACTTTGTAAAGATAAACAATGTGATTTATTGCCTGCCTTTTCTTTTTTTGCAACAGATCTGGCGCAGAAAAAGTTTAATCAGATACAGAAGAGCTGCTCGGGCTTTATCTCTCACTTTCTCACACACACACACACACACACACACACACACACACACAGGTTGCCACTAGAGAAACCTCACTCGTAAATTTCAATTTCAGAGAAAGAATTTTTTCAATTAATTATGACAATTTTACCACCAAACTTCTCAGCGTCTCAGCCTCAGGCACTTTTCTGGCCGCAAGCTTAAGAATCTCGATCGGCTCTCGATCCTGCATGTCTAATTCTAGCAAGGGAGACTACATTCAAATGAGCGAGACGCTATTAATTGTGTCCTGTCTTAAAAAGTGCATTAAAGAGGTTTTATTTGAAGAAATGAGTGGTGAGGAAATAAGGAAAAGCTCAGCGGTTGGTTATTGGTCGTTGGCAGTGTCAATCAAAGAGAATTGTTCGGATAAAGTAGGCGGGTCTTGCGCAAGATTGCTGATGTATAAGAAGAATTAGGCTGTCGAGAAAACTTAGCGTCTGGTTGATTATTTAATATCTTGTTCTTTCACAGCGGATTATTTGGTCCACATGTTCTTGATTTGGCACCGGATGCCCTTCCTGACGCAACCCTCCCATTTTATCTGGGCTTGGGAATGGCACTGGCACTGACAGTTAACTCTTCAGTGGCTGGGTTGGCCCCCTGTCTGGGAATCGAACCCAGGCCACAGCAATGACAGCGCTGGATCCTGCCGCTGGACCACCAGGAGGCCCTGGTTGATTATTTATATAATTCATTCAAAAGATTAAAGAACTGGGGTGCCAATAATTTTGGACCTGGCTGTGAGCTATGTCTGGAATTATTCTGTGATGTTATACCATACGATAATGAATCATGATTAAGAAATACCACTTGAGCCATGCAAAATTATTGTCACCCCTTCATTCAAGTATGTGCCATAAGGAATGCTAAATCCTTATTCCATAAGAATAGATTATGGAGATTTGTGCTCAAATTTATCCTGTTCCTCTGGGGTATAAGTTAGCGGTTGCACATATGTCACACATTGCACATGTCCTCCATTATCGTTGGGGAAAAAAAACAAACAAACAAACCCTGAAGAACTTTCACAACTTCAAAAGACAGGCATTATGACCAGATGTGAGATGTTCACAACAGAACAGCGTCTGGAGATGCTTCACACCAGACTTACTATTACTATGTAATGCAACCCGAGCCATTAGGACCACAAAAAAGGGGGTCTGTAATGTGTTAAGTACTATAATTAGCTGAAACAATTAGCCGTTATCTGTCAGCGTTATTAGAGGTAAGCGGTACAGAGGCTGCAGTTTATTTATCCCACAGTATTCTGCTCTGTATTCATCACCACATCCATCTCTACCACACACACACACACACACACACACACAGGACACGAGCTCTTTATTATAGAACAGGATGGATCCCTGTATAGATTTTTGGCTGAGCTAAGAGGGAATCGGTAACAGATTCGTGAGCTAGCGAGCTGAGATCTTATCTCCTTTATTGAATAGATGAGAGCTTCGGAGTCTGAAGATAATCAATAGACTAGGCATCGAGATTCCGCGTGACCTGAGACCCTGGATGTACAGTGTGACAATACGTGCATAGAAGAATTTATCCAGGGCTAATAGTGTGTGTGTGTGTGTGTGTGTGTGTGTGTGTGTGTGTGTGTGTGTGTGTGTGTGTGTGTGTCAGTGAGTCCCAGTGCTCATGCTTGATGTAGTCGCAAATGTAATTTATGAACTTGGTGTGTCAGTACTGGCGTGAAATATCAAACATTTCCCATCTGCCCCAGCCGCATAGTAAAACAAAAATGCTAATTCAATTTGTTTCCTTGAGCTGTTCTCATTATAAAGCCAGAAGGAACCGTTGTTTTTTTCTCCTTACGAAAAATTCCATTGGTTCTCAATGGGAGTTCATTGGTCACCATGGAAACTATGTAAACTCAAAGCCCCCCCCACCCCCCACCCCACCCCATGGCTTTCAGTGCTGTGCTGCATTCTTGGAAAATAATTGGGTAGATTTGAGAAGCCATGAAATTTCCAGGGTGAAACTGTAACCTGTATCACAAAGACCACCAAACGAATCTGATTGGTCAGAAGGTGTTGGGTTCATTTCCTGGTAGCTGTTCCGCTCCAGCTGTGTTCCTGTGTTGCTATGGTAACAGCTCATACACTGAGGGCTTGTAATCGAGATGTTCGCCATAATACGTCAATGAATCATAAAAAAAGATTTTGAACATGCATTGTTGTTTAAGCAAACAAAACACGACATTCCTCGACGTAGTTATAAATGGATAAAAAATTAATTGTTCCGAATTGTTAAGCAAAATAAAAGTTGTGTGCAAAACTTTGCATCCCCCATGGCTTCCGGATGGAAATAACAAGAAAATGTTCTGCTCCAGCAGCTCTTTGATTCTTTCAGTTAATATTTCACTTTAGTTTTGAACAACCCCTTGGTTGCACCGTGGATCTCTGTGGCTCCGGAGTTTATTTCTCAGCCATTACTCGGTGGTAGAAGAACAGACTCTGAAGAACTAATGGTGTAGGTTTAAAGGTGTAGGAAAATAAAAATGCCCATGAGAATTTCACCCCAAATTGCAGATGTCGCCCAAAATGAAAGCTTCTCTGGGACTTATGTAGAGATTTAAATCTCTGTTTTTTAATCTCCGACCCCTTAATGTACTAGCGAGAATCTTCGAGCTGAACCCACAGTCACGGATCCGGCTCGCTGCTTCCGCGTTGGCCTTAGGTCAGCTGAAAAAATGTATGGGTGCTGTCCTCGGCAGCGGGAAAAAGTCTCTGTTCGCAGATTTCGATGGTGCTTCGGCCCGGAGGCTTAAACGTCGTTTCAATTTAAAGTTCCACCCGAGAACTTTCGGCATCTGAAAAGCCTATTTCTGGCCAGGAGCCGTGTCTGTCGAGGCCCTGCCGAATCATACGAGTGCTCACTATCGAGGTCCTGACTCACCGCGGTTATTGGAGATCGTAGGGATTGTGGCTTTTAATCGACGTGGCTCGTCTTCGACACAGAGGACGGCTAATTAAAGAAAAGGCATGGCGAATTTATCACGTTAAATTTAACCCAGTTACATTCTGAGCTTCCGCCGAACAGTAAATAGCTCGGGGTGCAGACTGACAGAGCGCCAAATGGCAGGTTGTTCGCTGCTCAGGTGGATGATTGGATTAAATCAGCTTTATTGTTCGTCTGTGTGTAAATTTGCCTCTTTGCGTGGATGAGAACCAAATCGATCTGCTTAAATATGAGTAAATATGTAAAAGTAAATATGAACAGTATCTATACCTGGTACAAAATATATAAATACACAGAAGAGTGTAAATGTCTCCGAGGCTAGAACAGGGCTGGGCTCTGAAAACAATTTCAGAGTGCTCCCTTGGAGAAAAAAAATGCTTAAATGTTGTTTTATTGATGTATCAGATTTAGTTTTTGTCCTGCTAGAGTTGCTCAATCTTTCTTTTAATATAGCGACGACCATAACGTCTGCTGTAGAAACACTAACACTTGGCTGCATTCTAGCTTAACTTATATCAGTTCTAATATCAGTTAACTAATCAGTTCTTAATATGTTAACATTATCCAAAGGCTGAGAAGAGTTTCGAATGAACAGTGAAGACCAAATCTGATTAATGTTGCTTCAATAACGTTAAGTTATTAGGATTAGCACAAAATAACAGTTCAGAAATCCGAATTCTGGCATTTTCATCCTCGCTTCAGCTCGAGTTCAAGCTACAAAGTATGAGTTTATGTTTTCTTTGTTAGAAACTCGGCACTTAACCAGCTAATTAGTCGAAAAATTTAACCATCTAATGTTAAGCAATCTAAAGCGTGAAGATTTCCTTGTATTTTTTCCTAGGTAAAGGTCAGAAATGACTCTGTTTTCTCTAATAAGAAGTTTGTTGCCAGTTTGGCTTTTGAGGTGAATCAGTTCTCCATAAAAAGTTCAACTTTCGACCAGCTTCTTAACTGGAAACCGAACTGTTTGGTCTCGAGAAGTAGTGACTCATTCTATTCATCATATTATAAATTGAGCCGTAGAAGTGCGGGCTAAAGTGTGCCTTTCTAAAGAAAACCACTTAGAATTTGTTTTAAAAAATGAGAGAAAAGATGACTCATTAGTCTATATGACTTCCTCAGCGTTTGTGCTTTCTCGTTTTTTGGGCTTTGTACTTATAAGGCTTTTCTTTTCTTTTTCGTTAATTTGGTTTGATTAGCAGTGCTTTCTAAATAGCAGCGCGTGTGTCGCACATGTTAAGGGCTAACAATAAAGCTGGAGTCTCAAGAGTTCTGTTTACTCTTTTAGAATATTTATTTGTGTATCAAGAATTTTACATTTTTGGCAGTGCGAATGAAAAATATAGCTGCAGCGATTAAGGGGGCCAAGCACTTTGTGGAGCCAAACCTTAGCAGTGTAGGAAGACAGGAAGCCATTAGGACCACCTAATGGAAGATAGATAGCCATTAGGAGTTTTTTAATAAAGGTGATTTACTAAATGTGAAGGCAAATGACAAAGCGATGCTAAAATATTGCCTCACGTTCTGTTTTTAAAAGCTAGAAAACAAACTAGAAGCTTGTTCAGGTCATGGCTGTTGAATTAGGTAAGGTTTATTTGTGTGTTATACACGAGCCGTCCTGTATATCAAAAATCTGAGAGAAATGTTTTGTTCTGGTTGGTTTTCCAAATTTCACGATGATTAAAACTAATTTGAAGGAGAAGAAATTAAAAAAAAAAAAAAAATCAGAGGAAAGTGAGTCACGTTGCTGTGATACTCTATTGCGGAGTTATTCTTATGAACGCATTTCGAAATCCGTCCTGTTGGTGGCGCTTTTGAGCGGCATGAACCAAAGCTGCTGTACAGGTGTCTGAGACTGTCCTCTATCACTGCACCAAATTTCATTCTGCTGGCTGCCACAGAGACTCCCTTGTGTGAGTGCAATCATAATTATAATAATCAATATAGCTGCAACCAGCGATTAGCGGGGGCCAGGCATTTTTCTGTCCACACTTCCTTAGTGACAGAAGAAGACCATTGGGGATGTTTACAAAGGTCGAGTTACTACAAAATGTCTTTCTGATTTTTATATGAAATAGAAGCTTGTAGGTCTTGTTGCTAAGTATATGTGAGTTTGGTTTCCATGCCGAAAACCATTAGATGTTATGCATGTGGATTCACTTCCTGTTTGGGGATTTGTTTTTGCGTCTTATGCAAACGTTTCGGGTCGCTCAAAAGTTCAAAATGGCGGAAAGTCCATAGTGGCGATATGACGCAAAGTAACCTGGTCTGGCAATGGTATTCGTCGGCATGGCAACCAGCGGCATGCCCCAAAGAATCAGCACTAGATTAACGGATTAACTTCCATTATTATAATTTTATATTAAAATGATAATAAATTTGAAACCTTGAAAATTTGATGTGCTGTAGAGGAAACGTTATGTGGTCTTTAATATAGTCTTTTTCTGACTGTAATATATCTGTTAGAGTAAAACCCCCGAGCTGCCGCATGCGCTTTACACAGATTTTTGCATTGTTTCATTTTTTTTTTTTTTTTTTTGTGGCCCTGAACCTCAGACATCCTCTTTGAAGGTCCCAAAGTCTAAAAATCCAACAGCAGAAAGAAAAAAGGATTTGTATCAATCATTCAAGGTTCAAAGGATACAAAAAAAGTGAGACATACCACACACACACACACACACACACACACACTACATCCTCATTTCATAAATGGCTTCAGATCCCCTACAGCTCCTCTGTGCAGCCTGTCAGAGCTCTAGTGTTCCTTTAACTGGCATGTCTTACCTTTCAGTTTCTATTACGCTAATCAATGGCGTACATTAGTCGTCCTCTTGCATTAGATGCACCGAGGTTCTGAAAGAGCTGAAAAGCAGCAAGAGAGAGAGAGAAAGAAGGAGAGAGAGAGATGGTACAGGGACGTCTTCCTTTTGTCCCTCCGGTTCTGCTTTTCTCAGCCTTGTTTCTTCTTCTTCTTTTTTTTTTTTTTTTTTTAAAAAAACCTGACAGGTTGTGTGGAAGAGCATGCTTTCATTTTCTCTATACGTTTTCTTTTTCGCCACATTATGGAAATGAATACACGCCGTGTCTTCTTCTCATACAGTACAAGCAAGAATGACCGGCAGCAAAAGAACACCAGCTTCACAAACCTAACTGGAGGAAGCTGACTCGGGTGTACAGCGTAACCTATTTTTCTTTCCGGGATTCCTTATAGCATATAGTAGTGAATCAAAGACGTCAAGCCTCGCCCTTATTCTCACCGTCGGTAATGTTTCTCATTTATAACATAAACTGAAAGGATGCTATGTATCTAAAGGCGGTTAGAGGTGGAAAAAAAAAAAAAAGAACCTGGAAGTCTATGAATATTCTGACCTTTCCATGAATGTAGATGTAGGAAAGTGTAGGGAAAAATTTTTTTTGACGGGATATAGTAGTCGAATTTTTGTATACTTTGTTTTCCCACACTTGACATCCCAAGGGTTTTCCCAAACCGCCACATATAATCAGTATAGAGATGGGAATTTTTTTAAACCAGCGGACATCCAACCCCACCCCACTCTTCCTTCAGACAAAGCTCTGCCACTGAATCATAACAAAAGTCTCGCTCCACATGACCACTGCTTTTCAATATCCGTAGTCAGCCTCTCATGACCGCGCCTTTTCCCGTCTTCTGCCGCCGGTTCGAATTTTCCGCTGCTCAGACACCACCTCCGTTGGATTCTATTCCTGTCCAGTGTTCTGTACAGAGGTGTTATTTGACAACGCGCTAATGAAAGCCAGAGATGTTTAATATATGCTATCGACCCTTTCCCAGGCTGTGTACTTGCTGTCTTATCATATTAGCCAGTCGCCATGCTGGAACGCCTGCATGCTTTTCACTTAGCCTTAATTTCCTTCACAATGGCTGCGGATTTTTTTTTTTTTTTTTTGCAAAAGAGCGAGAGAGGAAAGCAAGCACCATTTCTTTAGTTTTGTTCAAATTTTTTCTTGACGGGTAAAGCATCACTATCTGGCAGGTCACGTCCCCATATATGTGTGTGTATTTGTGTAGGACAAGCTAGCTTTAAGCAGCAGAACGATCACAGGCAGCTCCCTTCCCCCTGTATCACTCATCTCTAAGGCTCTGCCATGCAATTAGCCGTCCTGCTTTCACAGAGCCAGAAACAAAGGTATGTCCTAAGAGGCACAGGGATGTCAGAGACGGCTGGTGACACACTCATGGCCCCCGGGCTGCACTCTTGACTGGAGGAGTCACTCGCTGTCACTCCTCATCACTGTCTAGCCCTCCGCTAATGGAATCTCCAAACAGCAGAGAGGCTACGTCGAGCTAGGAAATCACTCAGATCCTCTCCTTCAGGCTGTGTCCTTTTCACTTCAGGGCTCACAGGCAAAAAGGTTAGGCCTCAGACACCGAGCCAGTGCTACGACGAAACCCAGAGACAAAGAGATGGAGAAAGAAAGAAGGTAGAGCTTCTGAGGCTTAAGGGTAAGCCTCTAATTCCCGCTGCAAAACACCCGAGAGCTTCATTAGCTGAACGTGCAGAAATGAGCACACTCAAACAGGGAATTTGATCTCTTCCAGCATCTTGTGAGCCACTTTGTAAAAACCGCACTGCTATATTTTTGGACTCGGGACAAATGGAGAAACGTCCGAGGTGTTTCGTGTAAGACAGTAAGCTGAGCTGTATTTTTCCTGAAACCTTTCCGAGCTGATCTCAGGAATGAATTGAGTTCTGTCAGTATAATAACTCAGAAATAATAAAAAGTCTTAATCTTTCACCATGGGGGGCACGGTGGCTTGGTGGTTAGCACGTTTGCCTCACACCTCCAGGGTTGGGGGTTTGATTCCCGCCTCCGCCATGTGTGTGTGGAGTTTGCATGTTCTCCCCGTGCCTCGGGGGTTTCCTCCGGGTACTCCGGTTTCCTCCCCCGGTCCAAAGACATGCATTGTAGGTTGATTGGCATCTCTAAATTGTCCGTAGTGTGTGAATGAGAGTGTGTGTGTGTGTGCCCTGCGATGGGTTGGCACTCCGTCCAGGGTGTATCCTGCCTTGATGCCCAATGACGCCTGAGATGGCTCCCCGTGATGGGTCCCCAATGGCTCCCCGTGACCCGAGAGTAGATCGGATAAGCGGTAGGCAATGAATGAATGAATCTTTCATCATCATAAGGTGTTTCCTAATCGTAGCCTTATAGAATAAAGCAGCATCGTCAAACCCTGAAATTTAAATGAATTTCCCTGTCTTTAGAGGACAGTAATATATTTCTTACATTTTTTATGAACTGCTTAAGACACTCATGAGAGAGAAAGGGAGGGGAAAAAAAGTGGCATGTTATCCAAGAAAGCTTTGAGCTTTTTTCACGGGAAAACCTTACAATCCGGTTATACGGATACGAGTCCCTGGTCAATACAGAAATAATAACGTGTTAGAATGCGTTAGAGTGTATCTGACTAATCAGAATCGAGAATTCAGCAGCTCTGGGATGGGGTTGTTAAAATGTGTGCTGAGAAAGAGAGCGAGGGAGAGAGATACTAGAAAACTATGTTTTCCAAGTCTGAAAAGATTTTTTTTCCAGCATTTTCAGTAAAAAGAAGCATTTCACGTCCCAATTAATTTACTTCCTATAAAAATCCAGCGTCAATATGCTTTAGCTTGAGGTACGTAGGTCCAAGACAATCACATGCAAGCATCATCTCAACAATAAACCTTAAGTCGATTAATAAAAGACCACGACGAATGAAAGCCTGATGAATTTCTTGCTAATATTTCTGCACATTTGTGCCTCGCCGCTTATCACCGCAAGCCTTCTGTCCAAATTACAGACAAACACCAACGGGTGTACGCCTTTAAAAACGAGCATGTGTTATAAACGTAGGAAGGGTTTAAAAAAATAAAATAATGTAGCCAATAAAACATAGCGTAACAAATCACGCCAAAGTGCCTGACGTACAAGGACTAGCATGTTAACAGCATGTTATCATCTTTTCTGCAAATAAAAACCTTCTGTTGTGTCCTGACATACTGATTGCAGATGGTCCAATTAATGTCCGTATGAATCCATCATTTTTCCAAGCGCCAAAGCAATCACTGCGTTTCCTTGTAAAAAAGATGAGAGGGAGCAAGAGACGGTGCGGTGCGCTGATAAGCAAAAGTCCGTCGGCGTTTGTTTTGCTCCATTTTGTGCTTCGGAGGAGAAAACATACTATGCTATAAAAAAAAAACAAACTGGGCGGGTTTGGAGATAAGTCCAAATATCCGGAGAGGATTTTCAACATCCACTCTGACTCAGTAGGATTACGGTTGACGTTATCCGTTCTGGGAAGGCAGGAGGTGTTTTCTGCTCACGCTGCAAGCTGATTTATGTACAGTGTGCAAAAATTCCAGAAGGATTTGATAGCACGAGTGGGACAATCGCAAATCCCAGGCTTTAATCACTTCATCAGATGTTGAAGCAACTTGGTCATTCAGACCAGTGGTCAAGGGGTGATCAGGAGAACAGTGTTGGTTCAAGTACAGTTAACACACCAAGCTAATGGGTTCTTCAGCAAGACCCTTAAACCCTAACTGGAGAATCCCACCACAAATTAACCTTCTTCTTCTAGAGGAGGATGTGGTGTTGAAGCTGAACAATCATACGCTGATGATACACTTCTACATCCTCCATCTATACCTATAGTCTTGCTCTTAACCTTATAGATGAAGAAACATACAGGAAGGCTAGTGGCAACTTCCGCTCAGATTATTGTACAGTGTTCTTGAAACATCATCCACATTCTCATCAATTTCCATCACACATTCGTTCCTCAGGTCCTGAACCAGTGGCTGACACTCAACCTGCAGTCTACAGGCTTGAAGTGTCCAGTGTTTACCGTCAATGTTTCGGCAGCAAACAATCGTAAAGACAGTGAATCATTGCGCAAGTGATTTTTTTTTTCCAAATCTTCCAGTTGTTTTTGCCAGTAAAAACGTGTTTTGCAAAATGGCAAAATGGGCTTTTTAATGTAGACGTACGGGCAAGGCTATTTAGTAAAATATCTCATGGTCAGAAAGAGATAAGACAGGAAGTTCAGAGGTGAGACATTTCATTTGCGGTAAAAATCAGCAAAATATTGAGCTGAAAGTGGAGGTTTTAGGGTTAGAGTTAGACGTGTTTTCGTGCTGAGATGTTTGATCTGTGGCGGGAAAAATCTGCTAATTGTTTGGGATTCCATGAGGTTTAGGGTCAAAATCACTGTTTATAAGCAGGAAAACTGCTGTTTTTTGGTCAGAATGGATAGAACCTCATGTTTAGTGGAAACATGCACAGCTTTTTGGTCAAAAACAGCAGGAAATTATGACCAATTTGGTTTGTCTTGGTTATTTGTTAAAAGAAGGACATTCGTAGCGAGGGCATCTTGTCTATATCAGGAATGCATCTAATATTTGGTCAAAATCAGTAAAACATCCCATTACTAACAGGAATACGCCTGATTTGTGGTCAAATACAGAGTTTGTGTAGCTAGCTGTGCAGTGTATGAGCTAATACCCTGCTAGCCAGGCGAAACCATGGTAACCGGTTGTAAATTAGAGAGACAAGATAACAACCAGCACAGAGCAAGGCAGACAGGATAAACACAGCATATCTGATATATTCTCAGATTACACTCCGCAACCCATTTCTAATTAGCGGAACGGATTAAGACACTAAATTTGACCTTTAATTAACGGGGTTCATTCCTCGGTGGCCCTCAGGACATTGTGCATGGATGGATCTCATCAGCTTGTAGAGATACCCGCTGGCACAATCCACTCTAATGACAATACCAAGCACAGCCAATTCCCTGACCTGTCTGATGACCAAATACTATGTGTGACTAACGTAAATGTCACAGTGGGCATGACAACCAAATACCCTGCTCACCTAATGACAGGGCAAGCATTAAAAATGAAGACTTGCCTCACACCTTTATGCCCTCGTTAATAGCTCTAGATGACCTTTGGTGCAAACGCAGATGATGTTGGGTGAAAATGTTAGTTATTTCTGCTCATACATTCATAAACTGCTCCTACTACTTAATAGGGTTCTATATTCTTTATCTCGGTATAGTCTTGACGAATTATTTAAACCTGTATAACCGAGAAAGATAGAAATGTCAGGCGGTGTTTGTATCTTTAAATGACATTGTCCAGAATAATAACCACATGAGATGTTTATTAACATTATGGAAAGTCTCCGCAGAGCTAAAGCTGTTGCTTCAAACTGGCCACCTCAGGAATGTCCCCCATTAAAGAAAGTGCTGGAACAATTAGCTACTAAAACATAAGTGATAGCCGGAAGTAACTTGCCCACCTGCGTCTGGTTTTGACATATCGTGCATTCTGAGATGCTTTTCTGCTCATCACGGTTGTAAACAGTGGTTATATGAGTTATCGTAGCCTTCCTGCCAACTCAAATCTGATTAGCTTTTCTCATCATAGTACTAACAATCCAGTTAAAACATTCATTTTTCTTAATGTTTAATTGCCTATTTGTAATTCTGTGCCATTAAATGTTAGCGATTGAGTGGAAAAAGTCCCGTCTCTCTCAGTATTTGGCTAAATCATGCCTGAATTTTAGCAACTGGAAGGTTATAAGTTCAGGATGTCAGTGAATCCCTTTTAAAAACTTGTGATAGACCCTTAACCCTTAACTGCTCAGCCGGAGGCTTGAGTTAGATTCTGACTCACTCAAGTTCCTTTAGACGAAATCTGCTGCCAAAAAGAACTCACTCCAGCAGCCTGTCAGAATCGAATAATGGCCCCAATGGTGGGAATTGTTTGGTTCGAGGAAAGCAGCAGTTCTGACAGCTCGGCTTTTTTCCTCAGGATTGCAAATTTGTAAAACACTGCAGATGTGTAGATACTGGTGGGTCAACGGTTCTGGCTGTGGAGCTAAATCGAAACTTCAGATCCCAGCGCCGTTAGTGATGGAGACGTAGAACTGCTCAACTCCATTGTTCCTTGGAATAAAATTAGCTTTCAAAGGAATAAATGGTGCAAATTGCTAAGATTAAGAGTTGTTGTAAATGCTAAGCTTTGTCTTTTTTTAGCTCGTCTTGCAAGACATCCAGCCATGTTGGTCTCATCTTGGAATTAGTAGTTTGCCTGTTCTCTGTCCAGGCTTTTATATAGCAGCAAACAACCACCGACGTCGGTTTCTCCACTGATACCATACCTGTCAGCGATCATCAGGTTTTCTGTCTTTTCAAATTAAGTAACCTTTAGCTAAACGCATAGTAACTCGGCAGAGCCATTACTGCCTGATAGTAAGGTCCGTCCTCGAGAGAGCCGATCCGTTCCCCGCTGCTCTGTGTTTAATATCCCCTGTAGTACTTCCCGTAGCTCAGGCGCCTTGTTATTTCTTGCTTATCTTGTTATTTCAGCCCGGGTCTCTTCCAGGAACTCGCAGAAACCCTGATCCTGTATTTGCTGCCTGACTGGGTTTAACCATTTCTGTTTTTTCATCTGAATTGGTGTCTTGTGAATTCAGTGCCTTTTTGAGCTCGGTCCATCTGCCTGCGTATGTCCTCTTGATTTGTGAATGTTGTTGTTCCTTTTTTTTTTTTCCCTTCAAGCTGTCATTTGTTGCTTTGTCATTGTGAACATACTGTGTGGGAATAACACCAGGCTGGTCAGCTCTTCTGTGTCACGTTCTTTGTTCTTCTGAAGAAACAGACGTCGGAGATGTTTGTCAAGCTCCCCTCAGACGATTCTCTCCTCGGGATCAGACGAAAACGTGGCAGGATGCATGACTTCTGACAGTCTACCTTTATTATATTCAGTCAGGTGACCAAAAAAAAAATGGCCGAACTACGACCATGATGGCTGTGAATACGAGAGCCTCAGCTTTTGGAAAATTGTTGTACGTTATTCCCGATTCCCTCTCACAATCTTTGCCACATATCTTACAATAGAAAGGGTTCGGTGCATCATAGACAGACTGTCTGCACTTACACTTTGCCGCTGTTTGCAGAAATTCTAATTAGATTTGTTCATTTAAATGTAAATGTGATCATCATCAGCTGAGGAGTGTTTTTAAACTAGTCCAATTTGACATAAATGGAGTTTGCTCCTGTTTCTGTTGTGTCCATGTTGATGATTGAGTGTCTTTGTCATGTTCCACTCCACAGTGGAGGTTAATATGAAGCTCATATGAAAGTAGACACTCAGAGCCTACTAGGAGCATTATGATCATAGAAAAGTTCCAAGCAACCAAAATCGGTTATTTTTTCCCCCACAAATGTTTGTATCTTCAAAGTAAATGGTGATATCAAACCCATTTCTGCTCCCTGAGATGCTCCAAGTGCTTCTTGAAAAAAAGCAACTCAAATGTGATATTCAACCACTAAAATTCCGTGTACGGTTTTCCAACATTGGGGAAAAACACACATCTAAAACACACTGAAAGCCGACAGAGTCCTGACTCATTTTATATCAGAATATCAGATTCTTTAAACTGATTGTAAATGTCCCATAAGTCCATATCCATGTAGCAGGGTGTTTGCAACCCGGCATAGGGCAATGCAATTCCTGCCCTAATGAACTACCGTTAGTGCTTGTTACAGTTCCTATTTTGACCACTAGGCTACAATAGTAACTCTGTGGGGCTCAAAAATTGTTGTTCACTCAATAGACTTCATTTAAAACGCATGGATTTGTGAATGGTGACTTCATGGACCAGTGGTCATTGTGGAGGATCTAAAAGTAATGAGTGTTTACTTACCGTAACGGCGAGTCTCTGTAACCTGAAACAGAAGCATGTCCTGATTAAATGGGACAGCGCAGTAATAACAGGAACGTAATTGCCATGACTGTTGACCTCTAGGGGCGTAGCAGATCGTCCGATAAATCACCTCAGCACCTGGCCGGTTCCAGAAGCTGCCCCTTCGCTGCTATCTCGCCATCTTTAATTTAGAAATGTAGCAAGGCCACTGCCGGGTGAGATGGTTGTCGGAAGTACGCGTCAGTCTCGCGCCTCTCTCGGTGTACAATTTCTAATGGTCTGTCTTTCTTTTTTGTCCTATCTCTCTCACACTCACTTTCTCCTGCCCCCTCAATTTCTTCAACTGAAATCAACCTCGGCCTCGCGGTCAGGTCGGCATCTCTCTCCCCCTTTCTCTCTCTCTCTCTCTCTCTCTCTCTCTCTCTCTCTCTCTCTCTCTCTCTCTCTCTCAACCTTTCTCTTAGACACAAGGAGTTAGTATTGGGTTCGGATTCGGAGAATCTACAATGTCTAATGCAAGGTCATAATCATGGTCATTACATCATCCAACAATTACTCTCCACAAACTGGAAATAAACCTCCAGAAATGTGATTATTTCTCAATAATATTACACAAGTATTCTACTCCTCTTATACCACAGCATATGTACTTAGTAAAGCTTGACACATTTTTTACCAGTACACTGTTTGTATTGCCCCAGAATGGAAACGGACTTACGGGCCATTTACATTCAGTATAAAGAAACGAATGATGAGTCTGATAGGAAATGAGTCTGCTGGCTTTCAGTGTGTTTTAGACCTGCGTTTTTCCCGCTGTCGGATAACCTTACACAGAATTTTACAGGTTGAAGAGCAACTTGTGCGCTGCTTTTTAGATGAGCAAGCACTTGGAGCATCTCAGAGAGCACAAATGGGTTTGACATCATCATTTACTTTCAAGATACCATCATTTGTGTCGGGGGAAAAAACGAACCGTTTTGGTTTTTTGGAACTTTTCTAGGAATATATTAACCCCCAGTAGACTAAAAACAGAAATACTTGAAAATGAAACACCACAAATTCTTAAATTCCTGAGTGTTTGCTTTCATATGAGCTTCATATTAAGCACCGCTGTGGAGTGGAACATGACAAAGACGCTCAATCATCAATATGGACACGGCAAAAACAGGAGGAAACTCTATTTTTGGGCGTCTGTGGTAAAAGAGTTAAGGATTATGTTTCACATTATGGATTGTATAGTTGATGTTTTATAGCTCTTCTTATCAGTTGTGTTACAGCAGCTGGAAACGGCTGATCTTTTACTAGCCACTCTTTAAAATATATATATATATATATATATATATAATAATGAACACTTTTGTATTTTTACCCTTGAAGTGGATGCTAGGAACGATTTTAATCATCACAATCTACAGTATCTATGATATGCTGTGCTGCTAATTAACCACGATTAACATGAATCCTTTGATACAGAAATTTTAGTGTAACAGGATTAAAGTTCCCGCTGATTAAATGGTGGTTTAAAAACAGTGGCTTAAAAATTTTTTCATAACAAATGCTCAGTTAAAGAAGCAGCATGTAAAGCATTTGTCATTACTACTAGCTGTTGATTTTATTAGGAGCTATTTATACAGTAAACTCGATTTAAAATTGAAAATCCAGCGTATTATTTGCTTTATCTGATCCGTTGCCCGAACTCTTGCCAGTTCATATTTTTCCAGTGGCACTGGCCAATACAATCAGAGCAAGAAGCTGAATCACAGATGAATTATGGGTATTTGAAGCCAGTGTGTGGTTCCAGCATTGTATCTTGTTGTCCTGGAGCTTCTGCAGCACTCGATTCTGTCCAGGTGATGCGCATAAATTGGCTCCTAAACCTCGTGGACGGTGAGGAGATTTGTTTAAACGGAAGAGACGGCAATCGATAGGCTTTTCATTACTCCGTTTTCATACCTCACAAGAGGTCAGAGTGGAGCCGGTGATGAACGCCGCCATCGCTTCTTTCTTTCTCTGCCTCTCTCTCTCACCCCGTCTCTCGCCTGTTGTCTCTCGCCACGTTTTCAGGCCTGGCATTGCATCTAATCAACAAGACGAGGGGCTTTCGGCAGGGGGAAATAATCCGCCTCGCTACACCGTACTGTGCAGTGGAGATTTCAGGCTCCTTTCAGTGAACCATCAGAAGGTTTGCCAGCGTAATCCTCATCTCCCTTCTGAGAGGACGAGCAAACCTGCTTATCTGTTTTGCTTTCCACATATTTTCTTCAGATATATATATATATATATATATATATATATATATATATATATATATATATATATATATATATATATTTTCTGAAGAAAATATGTGGAATATATATATATATATATATATATATATATATATATATATATATATTTTTTTTTTTTTTTTCCACATATTTTCTATATGTATATAGAAAAAAAAAAATATATATATATATAGAAGAAAATATGTGGAATATATATATATATATATATATATATATATATATATATATTCCACATATTTTCTTCTATATATATATTTATATATATATATATATATATATATATATATATATATATATATATATATACTGACTAATGCAGGTTTTCGTTTGGCCCACGAATAGCAATAGCTTTGTTTCGATCTTAGAGAAAAGTCAACGTATTGTATTGCGTATCGTGTTGTGTATATAAACTTGTATATAAACGTATACAAAATTCAACCATCACACAATTAGAATCATTCCATCAAGTTTTTTTGGTCTTATAAATAAATCCACAATTTGGTTACTTTTTTTTTTTAAGGAACAACAGCTCATTCTTTTGTCTTTAAAAAAAAACAACAATTTATATTCACATTTATTGGTGTGTGACATCCACAAATCGAGACCTTCTTC
The DNA here is from genome assembly GCA_033459395.1 of Hemibagrus guttatus. Classification (NCBI taxonomy): domain Eukaryota; kingdom Metazoa; phylum Chordata; class Actinopteri; order Siluriformes; family Bagridae; genus Hemibagrus; species Hemibagrus guttatus. The sequence continues at coordinate 21,641,658 of JAUCMX010000016.1, read as the reverse complement.
CTGTTATCGCTTACTTTACAGCAGCTTTACCCCCGGTTGTCTTTTAAAAAGCTCTGACAAAGGAGACTCCTTTTAATAAACGTTAAATAAACATCTCCTTCCCCCTTATCTGTCCAGTATGACACCGACGCTCTGTGGAGCTGTTGTGTAAGCTGTTGATTTTGATCGGGGGGAAAAAACAGCAGCTCTAGTTTTAAGCTTTGCCTGGGGATTGTGGAATTGGTCCAAGAAGTCTTTATATCGAAAGTGCTTCTGGACCAGACATTAGATAATGAAAGAGATCAATCTCATTCATTTCCTGGAGTGTCGTGGCAGCTGCCCAATACCTCAGTCCAAGATCTTGGGCTGTAAAGAAAAAAAAAAAAAAAGTAAAACTGGATTTTGAGGTGACTAGAATTGTATTTCTATTTTAGCCCACTCTCTATTGAACCACAGTAAATCATATGATCTGACCAGCCGGCGGTCATCAGTGCATTCTAAAGATGGACGCTCATCTTTTCTTTTTCTTAGAAATGTTGAAAGAGGGCCGGTAGAAGCCCGTGTCATGTTCATGTCAAATCACAATTACTATAATTACGAGATGGCAGCTAACGGACGATCTATTCTATTCAGGCCTAGAAATGATTTGTTTCTATGGAAACGCACAAAAAACACTTTAAAGTCTTCCTGTTAGAAAAAGGAGCCATATTTTCGCTAAACGCTGAAAGACAATGATTGATGTAGATGTACAGAGCTAAGTACTAGCATTACACTCGCAATTACTTCAACTGCGGAAGCTGCGACCATCTTTAGTGCCGTGTTTGCTCGTAACCTGACGTCACACACTTCCAAGTCGAAGCTTTCAGAAGATTTCAAGCTCATAATAGGTTACTACTAGTTTGACCTGAAGACTTTTTAAAAGCCAGAAACTTGTAATTGCCGCAATTCCGATGTGACGTGAACATGCTCTTAGTCTCCATTAGGGTTTGTTTTTATGGTATATGATCAACAGGTCTCTCACTGTAAAAGATAGATGTGAAGCTGCTACACCGTGCACTGCAGGACGCTGTTGAATCTGAAACACGGTTTGATTCCAAAAAAAAAGTTTACACTACATGTAGGTCACACCTCCTATATTGGGAATGGCAGGCACAGAGGACACACCTCCTTCACAAGCACACAGGCGATGACTTATTCAGAATGACTCGAGTATACGCCACACCTCCTTCACTGTAACTGACAGGTGCATAGACCACACCTCCTTCACTGTAACTGACAGGTGCATAGACCACACCTCCTTCACAGTAATTAATAAGTGCATAGGCCATACCTCCTTCACAGTAATTGATAAGTGCATAGGCCACACCCCGTTCACTTTAAATGACAAGCCTCTAAGCTACACCTTGTCCACTGTAATTGACAAACCCCTAGGCCACACCCCCTTCACTCTAAATGACAAGCTCCTAGGTCACACCCCCTTCACTCTGAATGACAAGCCCCTAGGCCACACCCCCTTCACACTAAATGACAGGCCCATAGGCCACACCCACTTTGCAGTAATTGACAAGTGCTTAGGCCACACCTCCTTCACTGTTATTGACAACTCCCTAGGCCACACCTCCTTCACAGCAATTGGCAAACCCCTAAGCCACACCTCCTTCACCATACTTGACAAACGTCTAGGCCACATCTTCTTCACTCTAAATGACAAGCATCTCCTTCACAGTAATTGACAAGTGCATAGGCCACACCTCTTTCACAGTCAAGGAATCAGTGAACCTCCTTTACTGTATTCAGCATGCACAGAGGCCACACCTCCTTACCGAAGGAGAGGAATAAACAAAGCCTAAACGAGTTCATTCATAATTAATTTCAATGCAATATTAACGTACAAATTTTTCTAAGTAATAGCACGGCAATAAAAAAAGAAAGAGCTGCGTCTGAGATGTTAGCCTTTAGACGTCTGTATCAATTCCCTCCCGTTGCGTCGTATCATAAATATTGACTCGAATAAGCGAAGCTTTACACCTCCAGCATCCACCATCATTCATGTCATCTCCGTTTGCGTGTGGAGGCGATCACAGCCAAAGTGCTTTTGTAGCGCTACATGCTTTCCGAGGTGGAGAACGTTTACTCTTTTTACCCAAGTTGTCAGAGCACATCATCTAGCTATTTTGTAGCAGGACCCTATGGGCTGCTTCACTTCAAAACCTATTCAGTAGCTTTAGAAAGCGTGGAGCAGCAGAAGCATTTTCCCTGTCACTGCATCACCGCCAGACAACGCACTACCTGACAGAAGAATGAGAGAAATACAGATCTGGGAGTGGATTTTTATTTCTCTTTTTATGGACTACCTGCACCTTGTGTGGGTGCAATCTCTCCTGATTTATGATACATATTTTTCATTTACTTTTTCACAGCAGTTTTTTTTTTTTAGCTTCATTAAATGAAGGTAAATGGTAATGGATGGATGCGTGACCAGGCCTCACATCAGTGTTATTACCCCTTGTTTCACTGCTTTGTTCTGTTTTTATGCTTTATCTCTTTTAAACATCCGTTTCTTTTTTTTCTTAAACCCGGGGTGTATTATTTTTTTTGTTTGTTTGTTATTGGAATGTTGAGATAAGAATCCCTGAGGTGAAATCGTGACAAATTAGTCTTTTATCTACACTGCTTTGTCACGATGTTTGTTTGGGATGCATTCAAATCTAGGGTCGAGTGCATGCATGCGTGTGTGTGTGTGTGTGTGCGCGTGTGTGTGTATGTGTGTGTCATCTCCACGGAGCACTTTTATGAAAATGCAGAGAGGCTTCTTTTATTATGTGCATTTGTAATGAGATATCAGATCAAATCAAAAGATGACCACCCTAAGGAACGCAAACGCTCATCTGTATTCAAATGCCGAAGATTTCGGATTTGCGGGAGAGCAAATCAAATCTCTCTCGTCGAGCTTTGTGAAGCGCCGCGTCTATGATTGACACGTTCCTGTTTGCCAAATATGACATCACTGGAGCTGCTGCTGCTGCCTGTGAGAGAGTGTGTGTGTGTGTGAGAGAGAGAGAGAGTGTGTGTTTTCACAGTTATCTGTAGCCGAGGCATGGAGGGGAGTGATAAAACAATCCTGAAGGGGAAATCATTCCACCCCTAATCAGATTTATTTGCGCATCCCACTGAGGAGGATTGATGTCTTATCTGTAGCTGAGGATTTCCACCCTCTATGCCACGACACAGAAACAATCAACACCAAAGTCTCAGGAGCGGTTTTAATTGCGTCTCCGTGTGTGTCCGTCTCGGTGTGCAAAACAAAAAAAAGGCGTGTGAGCTGCATTCGTATCGACTTCCCACGCACCGAGGTGAGGGACAGTCAGGGATTGTTTAGGCTAAACACTTCTTTTTTTTTTTGTGATAAGTAAAGTTAGACATCTTCATCAGGATCTCTGGATGAAGGAGATCTGAATCAGTTTCTCATTTCAATAGATATTTAACCTGCATTTTGTCATTCGATTATGAGGATATTTAATATGTTGTGTGTCCGATCCCAGCTCCCTGGTTTGATGGTCGGATGTAGAAATATCAGATCGTGGTAATGAATTTTCAGATCATACCGCTTCACCGGATGACCTTGAGATGTCAAGCTCGCGTCCCTGACACTCACTGTTCACTTTCACGTCCCGATTAAGTGACACTAAGCCGATCGGACTCGGCTAGCTTGAAGTGACAGAGTAGTTTAAAGGAACGAACGGGTGAGATGGCCTCCATCTCAGAGCTAACCGCTTGGCTAACGGAATTATCCGGAGCGCAGCGGACTGGAGCCGGAAGCCCCGCTCGGGAGGAGAGGATTTAGCAAAAAAATCACAGAAACGCTTCAGTAACCTCTCGCTGTAGAGATTCAGCTCGTTCAGCACAGGATCGAACCCACATTCTGTTCAAACCCTGTCTTGTTTTTTCTATTGCTCTTACTAAAAGTAATTAACGGGGACGACACGCTGCTCAGGCTGACTCTGTTCCTGCAGGGGTTACGGCTTGTCCCGGATTAAATTATTCTTTGTTGAAAAGATTAAGCAAGGTTTAATCCATGTCTGGATAACCAGTCTCGGTCGCGACATTCCCAGCACTTTTTAAAAGGGCTTTATCTCAGGTCAGAAGGTCAGACCCTTAAAGTTAAGCAGGAGAGAACAGATCGTTTAGAGACACGGCGACATCTTTTATCCGCAAGGCCGGAATTTTCTCTCAGAAACTGGTTATTTTAGATGTGGCTTGCATCCTGTTGAGAGAGTATGGGTTATCGTAATTTGCAATTTTCCCTTTGTAAGCACACCGTGCCACGTGATGTCTGTTGTCTATGATTTAGTAAATTTGCACCGCAGGCCTTAAACAGCCTTAGTTCCTCTTTAAGCTCGAGCGTCTCTGATCCCTGGCAGTTCCGTAGCAACCGAAAGCCCAGAGGACACCATGAGCTGAGGGTAAATATGAGCCAGAGCTGCCTTTGCTTCACCACTCAGACATGATGGGTATATCGATACAGTATCGCTTGCTTCCGGCCTGTCAGCTGCATCTTCTAACTAACGCAGGGTGAAATTAAAGGAGCTGTCACTCCACTGGGCCGATTTCTTTAGTCCTGGATTTTGGTTCGTTGCTTCCCTGTTATATTCTGACACATCTTTTTTTTCTTAAATATCACAGAACCTGGTTTAGAAAACAAAACCTACCGGTTCTTTGTTATCACTCCTATTTTTTCTGTAGAAGAAAAATAGTCGAGCTGACTCACTCAGTACATGATGAGTAGGCTGTTGGTTGTTTCAGCGCGGGTCAATGAAGCAAACTACCACATGTTAACTTGCGCCATTTACATTTACTGCAGATGTTTGTGGTAAAATTGAGATGTTTAGATGAAAAAGATGAGATGTTTGAGATGAAAAGTTCCAATACTACACATGCAGCATATCGGTAAATATAGTCAAGACCTCCTTTGAGGCGTAGAATGTAGATACACTATATTGCCAAAAGTTTTGGGACAACTATCTTTACATGCACATGAATTTAATATGGAGTTGTCCCGCCCTTTGCCGCTATAACAGCTTTACATCTTCTGGTCAGGCTTTCCACAAGGTTTAGGAGTGTGTTTATGGGACATTTTGACCATTCCACTTGAAGCGCATTTGTGAGGTCAGGCACTGATGTCGAACACCTGGCTCGCAGTCTCCGCTTTAATTCATCCCAAGGGTGTTCTATGGGGTTGAGGTCAGGACTCTGTGCAGGCCAGTCAAGTTCCTCCACACCAAACTCGCTCATCCATGTCTTTATGGACCTTGCTTTGTGCACTGGTGTGCAGTCATGTTGGAACAGGAAGGGGTCATCCCCAAACTGTTCCCACAAAGTTGGGAGCATGAAATTGTCCAAAATGTCTTGGTATGCTGAAGCATTAAGAGTTCCTTTCATTGGAACTAAGGGGCCGAGCCCAACCCCTGAAAAGCAACACCTGAATCCAATGATTTGGAGGGGTGTCCCAAAACTTTTGGCAATATAGTGTATATTCATATCTATACACACCCTGTTGATTTACTATCACAGGACCCTCATGTTTCGCCTCAAGTGGGATACTTGCATCACTTCTACTGCGGGAAACTTAAAAGAAACTGGAAAAGGTGACTCACAGCCACACACAACTACATCAATGGCAGAAAATAAAGAGATTTCTAAGGATGTTTTGATGAGGGTCAATGACGTAAGCTAAAAATCTCAAATGCTTAAAAATGAGGACATTTCTATGGTGCCTTTATTTTAACTTGAGAAACTGATTGACATGATGATTGACTGATGACATTTAGCTCATTTTTATCATTAGTTTTATTTCAGTAAGCAACCGATTCTGACTTAACATCGTTATTTGTTGTTGCTTGTGGCTTTATATTCAAGACTTCTGATGTTTTATGTTTTATTTTATTGCATTTTACTGCTTGCCAGAACCTCAGCTTGGTGGAATATTGGTTTAAATAATGAATCCTGCCACATCCATGTATTTGATTGTTATAATAATAATAATAATAATAATAATAATAATAATAATAATAATAATAATAATAATAATAATAAAAACACACACACAAAAAAGACATCTTAAAAATTTGACATTAGCATGACCAGAAATATCTCATCCGCGTTGAGTTGAGAAAACAGCTTCCAGAAACTGAAAATGTCATATTTAGATCAGTTTATTAATAAATTTTGACGCTCACTGTGTCTGTGTATAAACTTAGATGTATATTGAACTATTTTATTTTATTTCTTATTTTTTTAAGTAATTAATTTTTTTAAGACGTCCTTATTCTCACCGGTAAATATCAATTTTCTGATCAAAGTATTTCCCTTTTCACAAATTTGACTCTTCATAAGAGCGCCATTGCTTTTATTTTTTAAATAACAGGCATATTAAATATTTAAAAAAAAAAAAAAAAAAATAGGCAATCAAATACCTACTGTTAATTATGCAAAAGAAATAATAACAAATTTAATAAACGCTCGGTCGTCTTTTTGCCGTCTCTCTGTGTGTTTTTTATACGTGAATTCTACAGCCGTTATAATTTTCCCCCCGAGACTCAGAACTCTCTGCACTTGAAGACTACACAATGGTCTGTAACGATAGGGCGTGGCTGCTATGCGTTCGTACGCCGCTTGTTGGCTGACACGAGCTGTCGCTGTCTCGTACGCACCCTGTTTTCCCTCAGCACGACTTTTTAATAGAAAATCTGCAGAAGTAAGAAAAAGAAACCTGGCAATCAGAGACGCACAAAGGTAGAAAGCGTGAGCGCAAAATAGACACGCCGACATTTTACTGACAGACGCTAACAAACCACTCAGGTCCAACAGTCTCTCTCTCTCTCTCTTTCTCTCTCAATCTCTCTCTCTCTCTCTCTCTATCTCATTTTTGTTTTTTACTACATACAACTGACAGGAGTTATTCTCACGTCTTAACGGAAACAAACGACTTCCTGTTTTGCCTTTTTTTTTGCGATACATCTTTTTCACTTCAAATAACATCTCTGGAGGTTTATAGTGAGTCAGAGATCTAAAGCAGCTTGCCACCATCTCTCTCTGTCTCTCTCTCTCTCTCTTTCTCTGTCTCTCTCTCTCTCTCTCTCTCTCTCTCTTTCTCTTGCTGTCTCTCTCTCTCTCTTGCTGTCTCTCTTTGTCGCTGTCTCTCCCTCTCTTTCTCTCTCTATCTGTCTCTCTCTCTCTCTCTCTCTCTCTCTCTCTCTATATATATATATATATATATATATATATATATACACATATCTGTCTCTCTTTCTCTCTCTGTCTCTTTCTCTCTCTCTATTCCCCCCTCTGTCTCTCTCTCTCTCTCTCTCTCTAGCACTGCACACACAGGTGTGTAAGACAGAGTTAATAAGCTGTGCTGTCAAAACCTGAGGTGAGATTCTTGCAGAATAAATTTTTGTCAAAAGTTGCCTCACCGTTTAGCCGAGCTGCGGTAATGCCTTTAGCAAAGCTTTTAGCTAATTAGTTTTCTGCATTTTTTTTTTTTTTTTTTTTTTACAGATGGCATATGTGACATTGTTTTATAATCAAGCAGCTTTTTTGTTTTTTGTTGTTTTTTTTAAAATGCGTGGAACTTTTAACAAAGCAAACATGTGTAACACTTAACGTTAATTTTATGCTAGACAGCATGGATATATCAATGACAAGGCTAATGATTTAGTTAACTAGAATGTCGACATTTATACGTTTAAATGTAAAAGCCAGGACAGAGAAACTGAGACAAAACGGTCAGGATGATCAACATTTACCTCAGATATGTTGACAAATTCATAAAAAAGACATATTAGATTAGAGTTATGCTTAGCATCAGCAGCTAGCTGTGTGAATCATTAGTCTAAATAGCTAGTCTAGTCATCCTATGTAAAATTTACATCAGAATTTGCTTCACAAAATCCTCAATCTGAATAAAAATACACTCTGATTGCCCTTAGCATCAGCTGCTAATCAAACAAAATATGACTGGGTTTGGGTGATGAGTGAGCTAGCTAATGAACAATCTGAAGACAAAGTGATGGTGAAAATGACAGGAATATTAACTTTTACCCCATAAGTGTTGGTAAATTCATTAAAAAAAAAAAGTAACTGACTTAAAAGTGCTGTAATTATCGTGTCGTATCATCAACTGCTAATCACATTCCTTCATCACATTATCTGGTAAAGGCCTATGCGCTAGCTTAAATGGTTAATCTTAGCAACTGGTAAATATAGCTATGTGTCTGTCCCTTTTTTAAAGGAAAATATAATATCTATAAATACAGAGATAGTGGAAATGTGTAGAATATGTCAGGTAGATCAAAATTTAACTCAGACTAAAAATACGTGATATCTCGTCATTCACCGCTAAAGGCTTGATTAAGCTAAGCAGTACACTACTGTTACTGTGAATATACAAATTGTGAGAGTGCAGTGATGTCGAAAACATGACAAATCTATCCAAAGTATCAACATTTACCTCAGGTGTGCTGATAGGTTGCTAAAAAAAGACTTCTAAAAAAAGATGAACACTAGGATTGTTCTTAGCATTGGCTGCTAATAGCCTTCACGGGTTTTGCTGTGTACTCAATAAAAGAATACAGTAATGATCATCTTTAGAATGCTACTGCTAGCATCGATCAGCATTATTAGCGGTAATAAGTTAAGAAACATTAGGAATAAAAGAGTTAAAAATAGTTAGTCATGTTTTCTCACGTGATTGCTTCGTGAACGAGGCACGGATTTAGCATCAGGAGCTAAAATCAGTGTGACTTTTGTGATAATATTTTTAAAACTTTTTTACCAGAGTAATGTGCAAAATTTAAGCGTGAGTGTTTTTTTTGTTTGTTTGTTTTTTTTAATACGCTGCCCTTTCATAAACTGTGACAGTTTAAATACTTTCATGTTACCGCTAATTAAAAGCCACGTGGTCGGTTTCTGGAAGGCGGATTGCACCAGCAAGGACCAGCAGGTGGTCATAAAATCATTTCCAGAGTCTGTCGAGAAGCAAAGTCTGCTTTCCTCTGACATTAATACAAAATTTATCAGGCTACTTTAGGTGGAGCACCTACAGAGCTGAATGTGGTCTTTCTTTATCAGTCTGTGCACGTTTCAGCACGAAGCTATCTCCTCTTTCTTCACCCCTCTGCCACCTTGAACCCATCATCATATCTCTCCACCGCTTCATATAGCACTCCACTTCACACTTACGTCCGGCATTCTGATTTATTAATGCTCCTCAACCTTGGATTTTTCTCAAGACACAGACCCGTGGAGGCCGGCGTTGAATAAGAAAAGAAAACGAACAAACGATGAGGAGACGATGGATTCGTTCGAGTCGGTTTCTTTGTTGTGCCAACTCACGTCTAAAGTGTTTTATTTATTTCTTTTTTTATTAGTCTTACTTTTCAACAGTGGTAGTTTCTTGATTTAAAAACAACACACGTATACTTTCTGACATCTTAAAGGACGTTGCAAAGCGCCATAGCTCCAGTATGGAGCCAGATTCAGACTCAGGAAGTGTTTGGCTTGTTGATTAAAGATGGAAATATACGCTAGTGATTTCTGGACGATTATATAGTTCCATTGAGACCATTATGTGGAAAAAAAATGTTAAACTGTGGATCCTGGTTAGCAAAATTAGCCTTACTAACTCCTTACTAAATACGAAGTCTGGACACCGAACATGACGATTGGCAGTCGAAATCTGAGGTTCATGAGGTGAATATTTGTTTTCTGTGTGAGACGGTAACATGATTTCGGCGACAGTGACAGCGAATCTGAGGACAAGCAGCATCTAGACTTTTTCGACCCTATGCAAATTAGGTACAAGACGTAAGGTAAACAACACTTCCAGACGAATGACGGCTCAAACGTTTCCGTGGAGCAATCCAACGGTGGGTGTGGTCTGACGTTTCTTCCTAGCTGACAGAATGTATGAAGGACTCTTACGGAAGAAAAATAACATAGCTGCTACTTTTATCTGAAAAACTGTGTCGCGACAAACCCACAAGACACACTACAAGTGAGACTCATGATTTCTAGTGTGAATGTCGTTCTCACAACTGCAAAATTTGTAATTAAGTCGAGCTCTCATCACTTTATTACGACTTCATTTATATGACATCCAAAATCCCGCTCCGAACGGCTGAATGATATTAGCATCTCAATAAGCAGAGCAATTTTCTCTGAAAGTCAAAACATTTGTTACCTTTTTTTATGTTGTTCTGTCTGCCTGAGTTTCATATTTATGCAGCAGTGTGTGTCGGGGAGAAATCAGGAGTCTGTATCGTCAGTCAGGGAAAACGCCGTTGCTGCCGTGTTTGTTTGTGTTTGTGCAAAGCAGCTGTTCTCGCTAAGCTGGTTCGGATGTGCGCGAAACCAGCCAGCGGATCAAGCCTCGACCCCAGAGCACGAAAACGGGACGTAAACATGAGACGTAATCCAACGCGACTCTGCCGTCTCACACATCCAATGCGCCAATCCACGAGGAAACGCGGGTCTTGCTGGCGCTTTAATGACTTAAAGGAGATTGGGAAGAACGTAACGTAATCAGAATTCAAATTTGCGTGTATTAAACAGATTCTGGTGGTTTCTATAGTAACGGCTCGTTCACAGGGATACGTACACTATATTGCCAAAAGTTTTGGGACATCCTTCCAAATCATTGAAATCAGGTGTTGTGTTTGGTTGGGCTCGGCCCCTTAGCTCCAGTGAAAGGAACTCTTAATGCTTCAGCATACCAAGACATTTTGGACAATTTCATGCTCCCAACTTTGTGGGAACAGTTTGGGGACGACCCCTTCCTGTTCCGACATGACTGCGCACCATTGCACAAAGCAAGGTCCATAAAGACATGGATGAGCGACTTTGCGAGCCAGGCCTTCTCGTCCAATATCAGTGCCTGAACTCAGAAATGCGTTTCTAGAGGAATGGTCAAAAATTCCCATAAACACACTCCTACACCTTCCCAGAAGAGTTGAAGCTGTTATAGCTGCAAAGGGCGGGACAACTCCATATTACATTCATGTGCATGTAAAGGCAGACGTCTCAGTTTTGGCCTGGCTCACAGTCCCCGCTCTAATTCATCCCAAAGGTGTTCTATCGGGTTGAAGGTCAGGACTATGTGCAGACCAGCGAAGTTCCTCCACACCAAACACGCTCATCAATATTGTGTTTAAGCAGAGAATCCATACAATCTGTGATGAAAAATTGGTGTAAGAAAAAATGAATACAGTGAGACAGGTTTGTTTAACATTTTTGGAAGGAGTCTCCTGTGTCAGTGTCGAGTTTTGGTGCCGTGAGAAAGTTTTGGTTCTCTGTAACAAGCTTCGTTTTATCTCTTACTGATCTCACGAGAGAGAAAAGAGTCAGAGTTGCAGTTGTTTAAGGCGTCTATCACATAAGCTGTAAAAACAAACTAAATTGTTTTGTGGATGTAACTGTAAATGGATAAAAAGCCCAAAATTGCTGTGGTATGAATATAGTAAAAAAAAACGCTGTTATTGGAAAACAATCAACTGCTGGTTCAAAAAAAAAACAACAACATCAGAAATACGACGTAAAGGAAAGAAAATGGGATTGCAGTTAGATCATTTTTATTTTATTTCCTCAGATTTACAAACACCACTAACACTTTTATATCACCTTGTTACTCTCATGTCAAATGCGAGAGCAGTAAATATGATTCCTCATCATCAAAACAAAAAGCATTGTTCCAGTTTTAGTACACGTTGCTGGAACCCGAGGAGGACGTCAGGGTTAATCACGTGACCTGGTCTCACGGTGTACACTCTCAGCATATTTATTAGCAAGTGAAAGCTAGAGCGAGTCTCGGGTGAGATTTACTTCCAGCGGGAGCCATAAATCTTCCTCCAGGTCCAACCGTTAAGCCTCACACTATACACACACTCACGTTTGTGAACGGTACGGCCTATTTTTCTGCACCCACGTCGCTTTTTTCCCTAATTGTGCTCGATCGGAAGCAAAGCCGCCGTCGTAAATCAGTAGAGGTCGGCGCAGGACGTGACCTTTCCGCTCTGCCGGAGACAAACATTTACCCAGGTCTCCGATCCCGGCTCCCACCTGCCGGTCATGCCTCCCTGAACCTTGTATTGGCCGCCTCTCTGGATCTGACCCCGCCTCTAGGGCTCTGGGACCTGTTTAAGGATTTGGAGCCTGATTCTATAATTAGCCCATGAGATTTCTCTATTAATTTTTTGGGGGGTTTTTTTTCCCAGGAAGCTTTGCCGAGTTCTGGTGGTTTTGTGGTTTTTGGGATAAATGTATCCAGGCGATGAGAAAGAGATGTTTGTAATAAAAGGGAAAAAAATGTATTTAAAAAAAAAAAAAAAGCTTTCGGTGCCTGTTTTTTTCCGACTGACTGAGTTTCCCAGGCATCATGATGTTCTTTCCCACCGAAACGGAGAAATGAGCTTCCAGCATCCGTTTGTAAAGGAAGAAACCCCACGGCTCGCCACATTAGACCTACCACGGCTTCGCAGTTTTTCTCACTTTGCTTATTCAGTGCAACCCAATGCACACACACACACACACACACACACGGTGATGTGACCTTTATATTAATCTCTCAGTGCAATAAAGCGGTTCTACAGAGCGGCTGCTCATTTCGCACTTCGAGCTCAGCCACGTCGCGATTTTCAATATGTACTGACACAAGAATCAGTGTAGGAACATTTCTGCCGTTTTGTTAATACATGAACTCGTAAACTCAACAAGCTGCAGTCATTTTTACTCTGTTGTGCCATCTAAAAGATCACAAACCAAAATATGCTGAATTTTGGAAGCAGGTCATTTTTTTTCTTCCTGTGAATTAGTCCTTCTCTTTCTTGTTTGAGCCTGTAAATATCTAGAAATTATCCATCTTCTAACTAGCCATTACACTGGAACCTCAGCATAGGAATTGAATTGGTTCTGGAGGCGAGTTCTTAAGGTGAAAATTTGTATTGCATAACGAATTCTCCCATAAGAAATAATTTAAATGCAGATAATCCGTTACAGCCGCCAAAAATATGACCAATATTACCAATACGAAGCGTATGCAAACTAGACAAAGAACTGACCCAAGCCAAGCCTTCCATGTCAAGGCTCCTCACAGGAAGTTGTACGACCAAGCTTGGGCTAAAAAAAAAAAAAAAAATCACCTAGCTTGTGAACGCATGCCGAAGGTGACGTTGGTGTCATAGACTGACTCTTTCAACACAGCTTTCACTGACTGAAGAATATGAGTTAATATTCGTAAACTCGCTTCGGTTGGCTTTCCAAGCTTTGAACGCCTCCCGGACGTACGCACAACTTAGCCGGTGTTCAGTTTGGATTTGATTCGTTTGTATGCCGAAAATGCTTCATATGCCGATGCAGATTCCTTGCAAAATTTCAATTCTTTATTTTTTGCTAATTCGGCTTCCGATTTTTAGTCACTGCCAGCGTGTTTCCCACATTTAGACTGTGTTTACACTAAAAACGTATGAAAAAATGCCAGTTTTCTCCACCATTCAGTCGCCTTCCTGCATCACTTTCCCTCAGCATCAGAAGGAGCTTCTACTCTTGGCATTTACTGCTATTTATTTGCTATTTATTAGCGAAAATATTAACAACGGTTTATTTAGGATCATCAGGGACTTAATTAAAAAAGGAACCAAAAACTAATTTCTTGCTTAGAGCCGTGCGATAAACATCACGTTCGAGGTTCTTCAATTATTGTATCGTTTTCTTTGTGCTTCTTTGTGTGTAAATCTGTGTGTTACGAGTATCAGTGGTATTTTCGTAACAGCGTCAATAATTGCGTGTATAAATGTTTAGTGAAGCAACTGAGCAAAAGCATGCTGACCTGAATCTTCCATCTCATAGGAATTCCTTTTTTTCAATATGAGATTGAAGTGAAGTGGGTTTCACTGATTTCACCCCAATCACTTCCTTAATCACAGCATTAGCTTCTAACCTTGCTTCCATCTCATCCCGTCTCATTAAATCCGTATAGAGACGTGTATAAAGCTCGGAAAGGAAGGAAGTCGCTAGCCGTCATCAGTGAACATTCAGTGAGCGACGTTATAGCGAAAGATCGTCGTTCCTGCTGAGAAAGCAGGCCCAGTGCTCTTCCTTTTCTAACACGTATCTTGTCATTTCCTAATTGGCTCCGTTCTGAACTTATTAGACGGGTCTCTAATTCGAACTTTTAATTAGGCGAACTGGATGCTGTTAAATTAGGAAAGCATACGGAGATGATTGCATCGATTCTCTACTTAAATACAGAAATAAATGTAGCACAAACTGCTTTGTATATTGATGTGAGAGTAGATTTCCTTAAGAAACCTTCTGATTTTTGGTGAAAATCCCACTATAAATCTTCTCAGTAAGATCCTGGTGATGGAAAATGACCATGCGGTATATTTCGGCATGAACAAATGGTTTAGAAAACAAATCAGCATTGCTCAGGATCTCCTAAATGGAAAACTAAGCTCACCGGACCCACAGGGTTCCTTATGGGTTCTTCCAGATGGATTTTTCCCTTTCCTTTTTTTTTTTTTCTTCTTAAAGTAAACTCTTTAAAATAAATTATTGGCATGTCTTAGAACTTTTTTATGTTAATGTTTAGTTATTTATTTATTTGTTTGTTTGCTTGTTTGCTTGTTTGTTTTATTTTATTTTGTTTATTTTTTTATTTTATTTATTTTGTTTATTTTTTTTTATGTATGTGCTGTTCCCATAAAGAACTTAAGATGTCAACATAAATGTTTTTCTGGTTGATTTAGATTAGAGATCCTTAAAAAAGTTATAAAAATAAAACCTCTAATTGGCCAGACTGGATCCACACTCAAGGAAAAAAAAAAAAAGGTTCCTGAAGTGTTCTTTGTAAGGGGTAAAAGTTCTTACTTTCTGAGGTAGCTCTACTTCTAAATGTCCAAAACAACCCTGTTAGTTGGAAAGCCCATGATTGTACCATTTATTATAATTATTATTAGCAGTAGAAAGGTTTTATTTTTCTCAAATTAATGGTGGAGTAGTCTCGCTGACTCTTCTGATCTCCTTCTCTTGTGGAGTTCGGTTTCTCCACAGGCTGGAGGTCAGACGTGCTCCCTCTCTCATTCTCTCTCTCTCTCTCTTTCTGAACTTTCTGAAATAATGATGATGAAAAGCTTGGTTTTTGGTTTCACTCAGCTGGTTTTTGATCAAATTCAGCAAATGTTGTGTGTAATTTGTACTCTCGTACTCCACACATGTTCACTTTCACCAGAAATCCCTCTATCCGGCGTGACACACAGTCTAATTTTTGGCGTCTTAATTGTTTTTCAATTTCTGTCACGTGGAACGATCTGCTAAATGCTTAGCTACATTCTTAAGATCCGTAAAGGTTCTACGTAGAACCCTACAACAATGTTTCCCTGTAAGTAGGAGTTTGAAGTGCTACACCTAAGAACCCTAGCTTACCTAACCCTAACCCTAACCCTAACCCTAGCTAACCCTAACCCTAATTAAGACGGCTTGTTAAAGCTGCTGAGTGTTATTCAAACACAGCTTTCTATCTGGTCTCCGTCTGGGACACAGCTCACGTTGCTGTGGTTGTTCAGCCAGAGGTGTGAAAATGCAGGTATGGATTAAAGAGACGTTGCTTTCAGTCTCTCTGTGGCTGCATCCCAAACCCAAATTTGTACGAGGTGTGGTTTCGGACATGGCCCTTGATGTCTTTCTGAAAAGCAGCTTCGAATCAAAACATTTTGTTACTGGCACCTTTCCTCTGTTCGTAACTTTTTTTTTTCTTCCAAGGAATGTGCAAGAATTGAGTTGAGGCGTCTCGTAGGAAGGGTGGAGGCGACGGTGAAGGGGTGCGTGGCGAGAGTGAAGGGGTGGGCGACGAGGCTGAATTGGTGCTTGCAGACATAATTAAAAGTTCAATCACTCGTTCTCGCTATAATTTTGCATGAGATTGGGTTTAACCTTTTGACCTTTAATTAGACTAACAGTGCACCATTAAATTGGGAAAGCTACTGATTAATGACGCAGTCCAGATAACTGCTTATGACTCGAGAGTTTTTCTATTATTATTATTATTATTATTATTGTAATAAAAGATATTACAGAACGAGAGAAAATGTCAAATTTAGTCCTTCACTCAGAGCTCAGCGTTCACAAAGCATTCAGTCATCACTCGAAAAAGCTGCAGCATGTCCTACTGTCATCCTTCATCGGTGCGAGAATTTACCATCTGCTTCATCAGCACGAATGTCGAAATATCAATACAGGCAGCAAAGCTAATATTTTTCATCTGGAGCTTGTCTTCACGCTAAGCTTGTTTAGCCCGTTTTCTAGATCTGCTCTGATTTTTAGTCGTCTTAGCAAGCCGCATTATTTCAACCTCTTGCCATGTAATTGGTTTTCTTTTAAGCATTCATTTGATTCTGCCCGTTTGTCAGTTAGGTTTATGCAGCGCTCAGCATTTCCTGTATGATGATACTGTAGCCTGAGTAGTGGGGATTATCTGCCTGTCTAAATAAATAAATAAATGAATGAATGATGTTTGGCCTGTGCGCCTGTTAGATATACTGAAGGAGGCGTGGCGTCTGTGTCAGTCTAAATAAAGGAGGCGTGGTATCTGTGTCAATCTAAATAAAGGAGGCGTGGCCTCTATGTCAGTCTAAGTAAAGAACGTGTGGTCTCTGTGTCAGTGTAAATAAAGAAGGCGTGGCCTCTGAGTTAGCCTAAATAAAATGGGCATGATCTTTGTGTCAGTCTAACTAAAGAAGACTGACATAGAAGACTGACTCCATCTTTATCTATCTATCTATCTATCTATCTGTCTGTCTGTCTGTCTGTCTGTCTGTCTGTCTATCTATCTATCTATCTATCTATCTATCTATCTATCCATAGTCTAAGTAAAGGAGGCATGGCCTCTGTGTTAGACTGAGTAAAGGAGGCGTGGCCTCTGTGTTAGTCTAAGTAAAGCAGGCATGAGCTCTGGGTCAGTCTAAGTAAAGGAGGCGTGGCCTCTGTGTTAGTCTAAGTAAAGGAGGTATGGCCTTTGTGTTAGTCTAAGTAGGAGGTATAGCCTCTGTGTTAGACTAAGTAAAGGAGGCATGACCTCTGGGTCAGTGTGAGTAAAGGAGGCTGGTCTCTCTTACAGTCTAATTAAAGAAGGTGTGGCCTCTGTGTCAGTCTAAGTAAAGGAGGTTTGGTTTATATCTGTGAGTTTACATGAAGGAGGCGTGGCCTCTGTGTCAGTCTAAGTAAAGGAGATGTGATCTCTGTTCATTAGTTTACCTGAAGGAGGCGTGGCGTCTGTGTCCTGTATGTTTCTAAACTCAGAGCTGATTTAAACGTATTGAGAAGCACAGAGTATCATCTCAGCTTGAGCCCACACACCCGCAGTAGACACAACGTCTTGTCTTTCTGAACGAACAACCAGAGACTAGAAAATATTAAAATATTAATGTTTGTTTTGGAGATTTACAAAGACCCTGCATCCTGTCTCGGGCTGATATGTTTTCATGCTTCATCTGGAAAAGAGAAAATTAAGCTTAAAATGAAATGGAATTCAGTCATCATTATTTTCTGTCTGGCCCAAAACAGATTGGCGTTTCAGTGCTCTTAATTAAACAAAAAGACGAATACACTGACCTTTTCTAAACACATTTAGCAAGAAAAAAAACACACTAACCAATTTGTGAAGTTCTTAATTACTGGTGCAGAGATTCTCCCGAGAGTTTCGAGCGGCACGTTGATTAATCTCACGCCCCAGACTCGTCATTTCTCTTTAACAAGTCTGTGCAGGAGGGATGCCTCTGTGTCTGTCTATCCATCCATCCATCCATCCGTCTATCCATTCATCTCTGTCTATCTATCACTCATCTATCCATCCATCTATCCATCCATCTATCCATCCATCTATCCATCCATCCATCCATCCATCCATCAAAAAACTATATCATTATCTATCTATCTATCTATCTATCTATCTATCTATCTATCTATCTCTAAAGTACATCTAATAATTAGCTATTTATCTATTTATTTATCCGTCCATCCATCCACCCATCCATCCATCTATCTGTCCATACTCATGATTGTTAAGGTGGATACACACACAGTATTGCTCTGTGTGACTCTCTAAAATCTCTCTCTCTCTCTCTCTCTCGCTCTCGCTCTCGCTCTCTCTCTGTGTCTCTCTCTCTCTCTCTCTCTCTTTCTCTCTCTCTCTCTCTCACTCACACACACACACACACTGCAACATTCCGACCATGTGGTTCCTCTCTCCACAAATCGAACAGTGTTGTATCCTTGAAACAGCCCCAGGTTGTTCCGTGTGGTTCCACACGCCGGGCCAAACAGGAGCAGTTGTGTGTTTGTCAAGATCCGTCTGTTCCCCCCCCAAAAAATAACGTACTTGGATAAAGGACCGAGGCGAGACAATCTGTTTAGCTTCGTCCGAATGGAAACGGTGTAATGGTGCTGAGAAGAGCCAAGCCGAGCCGAGGGGAAGGATGGAAGGGGAGCAGGTTCAGTTTTTTTTTTTTGGCACGATATATACCCGGGATTTTTAATTCCACTGGCATGGAATCCAAGTGTCATGGTGCTAATTAGATCTAAAACTTGTCCAGATATTTTACTTGTTGTGTGTGTGTGGTTTTTTTTCCTCCTTTCCATCAACAGGATGGAGTAATTGATTCCTCCGAACTCGTACTGCCCAAGACATTAAGTGACCGGTTGAAGCCACGCCAAACTCGCGACACTAGGACGGCATGATTATCACGCGTGTCACGCCGAGACCGCCGTTCAGAGCGTATTACCAGCGTAATAAAACATTCAGTATCTCTCACGTCACGCTCTGATAGAACACGTCCGCATCCCGCTGGAGAAAATCGCAGGTGGAAGCGTATAAGATGTGCAGTCGTGATATCCGGATCCCTCTGAGTGGAACATGCATATTCTTTTTCCATTGAAATGCCTTCTATTAGCGTTTCCATATTTTTCTGCGCTGTGTGCGTGTGTGTGTGTGTGTGTGTGTTTTAATCACAAGTTTGTTTTGTTTCCTCCAGCATTCATAACCATATTGATCCCATATTCAAATATTCATATATTTATAACTCCTGCCCTGGGAGCACTGTGTTTTTTTTTCTTTCTTTCCTACGATTCAGACTTTCGAAACTCCTTCAATTATGAAACATTTGAACCCAGTGATATCTCTACGATACAATTCCATCGCTCTTTACAATTTCATACCAGTCACAGAAATCTGACTGAAAGGATGAAAGGAGCCGGGACGATAACGGAGCACACGGAGCCGAGCGTTAATTGGGTCGTTATCACGCCTCCGTCATTAAGAGATAAAGGGGTTTTTTTTTCTGAATGAAAATTTCATATTTTTTTTTTTTTTACATGTTTTGTTTCCTTACGTATTCTTTTTGTATTTATTTTATGGAAAAAAAAAAAGGTTTCTGCTTATTGTCCGGCTTACTTAGCTAGCTCACTGACTAGGTTCAGCTCGATTTCATACTGAAACATAAAAAAAGTGATTTTCTTACCAGTCAGGTGATCAAGACATCACGTATTTAGCCGCTTTTCATCGAAGATCTGAAAGGAGCAGGAAGTCTGAGGTTCGGTGCTGTTCGAGATCGTGAGGTCGAATCCCGGTGATGCTACAGCCAGCTAAGAAGGTGAAGGAGAACCTTGTAGTACATTTTCTGTCTCTTTGTAGCCAATCACAGGCGATTATGAGGTTGTGTATGCGGAAGAGGGCAGATAGCGCTTCCCTTTGTGTGTATGATGCTGCCCAGTTCAGGGTTATGGAGCACATAAGCGGGATTATGATCCTGATGGGATTTAGACTCACACACACACACACACATTGGTGGGGTTTTTTTTTGTTTTTAATCCCAAAAATATGGTCCTCTGATTGAGCATATGGCTCTATAGAACAGTCTGCTTTTCCTCTCTGGGTTTTTGGCTCAGGGAAAAAGAGAGAGAGAGAGAGAGAGAGAGAGAGAGAGAGAAAGAAAGAACATAAGCTGTGTTCATCATCTCTGCTTTCAGGGCTTCATTTCAATCTCCCTTTGTGATGCTACAGTCGATGTGGCGACTGTGTGTGTGTGTGTGTGTGAAGGGCAGGTGGACCCAATCACGCAGCTAAATCGAATGTAAATGGGAGCGACGCAGGGGCCAGACGAGACGCCCTGCGCTGTGTAAAGCAGCGCGTGTGTCGCGAGCGTGCATGTCAAACCACGCCGACGGGTCGCAACATCTGCATGCGGAATTGAACAATCGAATCAGGAGACACCAGGGAGGCGAGGACGCAGCACAGGATCATCCAGATTGCTTTACCTTTGTCTTTGTGTGTGTGTGTGTGCGTGTGTGTGTGTGTGAGAGAGAAAGAGAGAGAGAGTTCCAGGTTCATTTTCCTTCAGGATGTTTTTCCTCGCCTCTGATTCGAACGTTCCTTGAGTAATAGGAGCAGTTACACTGATTGTTGTGTGCGGCTGCTAGCAAGAATCCCTCCGTCCTGGAGCTCGTAGCCGAATTACGATTTAGTCTGGGAAATAATGAACTTTTTACCAGCCTGTAAAAAAAAGCACTAAGTCTTCCTTATATCATGAAGCGTTTTATTTTAAACACTATACACAGTTTGCCAACACTAACCATTGTTATTTGTTTAAACAATGCTTAAGATCATCATAGATTAAGTCCAAGATCAGGGAGAGGATTTTACTTTAGCTCAAGGGTTTCTTTCATATATTGAGCCAATGATCAGGTTGTTTTCTAGAACAAACTCATTATTAGAAGCCTTTATTATCGTCACATACACTGACCAGGCATAACATTGTGACCACCTGCCTAATATTGTGACGGTCCCCTTTTGCTGCCAAAACAGCCCTGACCCGTCATGCACTGTGTATTCTGATGCCTTTTTATCAGAACCAGCATTAACTTCTTCAGCAATTTGAGCAACAGTAGCTTGTCTGTTGGATCGGATCACACGGGCCAGCCTTCGCTCCCCACGTGCATCAGTGAGCCTCGGCCGCCCATGACCCTGTCTCCGGGTCACCACTTTTCTTTCCTTGGACCACATTTGATAGATACTGACCACTGCAGACCAGGAACACCCCACAAGAGCTGCATACATTATAGCACACTGAAATTCAATCTTTCATACCCCAGCTTTGGAGATTTGATACAGCGCCCCTGGAGCAGGGAGGGGTTAAGGGCCGTGCTCAGGGGCCCAACAGTGGAGCTTGGCAGTGCTGGGGCTTGAATCGGAGGGGCCGCTCAACAACTCAGAGACTTAACCAGTTAAAGATTAGAACAAATTTTTGTGGTAAGACCGAGTTTAAAAACAAATCCCAGTGAGTCCAAGACGAGTCCAAATTGAGTCCAAATTGAGTGCCAGAGCTGCTGTTATAGAAAACGCATCAAAACCTCCTGACCAATCAGAACCGATGGTTTCACAGCACTCGGAAACTAGCAGCTGAGAGACAAGAAATGTAATGTATCATGCAGGTCGGTGATGTGAAGACACACACAGGTGTGTGTGTGTGTGTGTGTGTGTATTGCTGTGCAGCGGTTAAATCATGTGTCGTCAATTCTCCAAAAAACAGGAACGTCAGCAAGTCAGAAACGTGACCACCTACTGAACATCAACATATTCTCTGTGAAAAGCCAAAAAAAAAAACCTGCGGCGCTCTGCTCTTTATGCTCATTGTGTGTGTTTTTGAGAACATTTGACGTGTGTAATTGCTGTGACAGACAGACTGACAGAGTCATTCAGAAGGTCATTGTGTGAGAACGTTTCAAAGGCTGCCAATCAAAAGCCCGAGCAGTAACGTGTCAAATCAGTCGCTATGACAGACGTGCGTACTCCCCCTCCCACTTTTTTTTTCCACATCCTAATGAACACGTACATCTGGTCCAAATTCAGATCTGTTTGTTCCCGTCGGTTCTCCTGACGCTTTTTCTTCAATCCTGAAACACTGGATATTTGCTAATACAAGTTCAGTGACATCTTTAAATCGTTTATGGAAGTGCACTTGTGCGGGTTTATAGTATACGGTGCGCTGCTAGTCTCAGGTGCTGATTTATTTCAAAGGGACGTGGTCCATATCAGTATAAACACATAACCTGGCAAAGCATTTAATAGTGAAGCAGTGAGGAAGTCGTGTACTCAGGCCGTGTTTACTACGATCTCAACTACAGACAGATCTTTTCCTAGTCATATAATATCATGTGTATTTTTATCTGTTTATAGTTATGTGTAATGTTGTGAAACATCCAATAACGAGGCTAGTTCCTGTCCTCATTTATATTATTATATTATAGCAGCTAGAAACACTTGTTCTTTCATGGCCATTACAGTTTCCCCAACAGCCAATCCCTGACCATTACAGTTTCCCCAACAGCCAATCCCTGACCATTACAGTTTCCCCAACAGCCAATCCCTGACCATTACAGTTTCCCCAACAGCCAATCCCTGACCATTACAGTTTCCCCAACAGCCAACCCTAACCATTACAGTTTCCCCAACAGCCAATCCCTGACCATTACAGTTTCCCCAACAGCCAATCCCTGACCATTACAGTTTCCCCAACAGCCAATCCCTGACCATTACAGTTTCCCCAACAGCCAATCCCTGACCATTACAGTTTCCCCAACAGCCAATCCCTGACCATTACAGTTTCCCCAACAGCCAATCCCTGACCATTATAGAGTTTGTAATGGCTGATGATTATTTTCCAAAGGTAAAGTTCTGACACCGGAAACTTCTTTCCAAGTCAATACTTAAGCTGTGTTGTCACTATAGAAACCGTTGTGTTGATATAAACCTGATGCCCGTTAATCAAGACCTTCTGACCAATCAGAATCCAGATCTCGACATTTAATATGAAAGCAATTTGAGCGCAGTAGTATAGCTCGAATTCAGACAGACGTCATTATTTTGATTTACATTCTGTTTATTTATTTTTATTCTATTCTATTTATTTTTATCATCTATTTATTATTGTTTATATATTATATATTATATTACTTTTATATATATTATATATTATTTGTGTTATTTTGTAACTATTTATTTAGATTTATTTAACATATAAATAGTCGACTTATCGCTCGTCCACAGTGATATCGGTTTCCCCACAACATCACAGTTCCTGATTTGTTTCGGCTTTTCGAAAGAATCACACCGCAAAGTCTGCGTCTCGCATCTTCTTGAGGACGTCTGGGGCGTTTCTTTCGGGTTCTCCAGGTTCCTTCACACCTCTCAAAAAAAAAAAAAAAAAAAAAAAAGAGTGGATCTGGCTGTCGGGCGTCATCCTCAGTGTAAACGACACTGTTGCAGAGTTAGATCTGGGCGTACTTTAGATCTTTGGTGAGCTGTGTAACTGAATCATTTATCAAGTATCCTTGTGTACACACACACACACGTGAGTTCTTCTCTTTCCCACCGGCTGCTATTTGTAAACCGGGCTCAGGAGCTGTGCCCCAAATAAACTGACCTGATTTGATTTCCACTAGAAGAAACCTCACTCCCTCTGTGGCAGCTGTTGGGAGTTAAAACCGTTTTCTCTCTCTCTCTCTCTCTCTCTCTCTCTCTCTCTCTCTCTCTCTCTCTCTCTCGCTCTCTCACACACACACCTTTACACTCCCTGTTGTTTTCCCCCTGCGGACCTGAGCGCTCGTGCTGGTGTGATGATGGAGTTCACAAGTCTGCCAGCAAAAACTTTTTATTTTCATCATTCCTTCAAAAAAAACCAAAAAAAACCCAACAGTGAATAGTGAGTCGTGTTTAACTATAGATTTTTTTTTTTCTTTTTCCCTAACTCTACTGCACGATTGATTGACGTGATGTTTCGCTTCCCTTTTTTTTCCACCTAGCGTCCTAACACACGTATGCAGGGTTTAGAACCGGGGAGAATCCCAGCCCTTCAGGTTTCGTGTAATCATCTTCGCATCAATAAGCCTCCACTTTCCGGCTCGTATTAGAGCAACAGCGAGAGCTTTTGAAATCGGGTCAGAGAAATGGAAAAACTATTCAGAGGAAGCAGTTTCCAGCCCTTGCTCGCTCGCTCCTTTCTGAGTCAACAAAAGGCTGACGTAGCGCCGAGCAGGGGAGCTCGCTTGACACGTCGAACGCTTTCCCTTTTCTCCGCCATTGTTCAGGCCTAAAATCACAGCTGCTCTTTGTTATATAAATAACAAACACGCCTGTGTCCTGAAGTGATAAGTGGCCATCATTGATCTCCATCTCTGGTCGGTTAGGTCTAATTCCTCATCGCTGTGCTTTCAGCGGGCGCCATATGGTGAGGCTTTCGACGCCACCTGCCTCTGGGATAACGGGCGAGATTGAGCTCGGAGTCGTTAAAAAGAGAAGATGAAGTGTGTCTCCCGCCTCCTTGGATCACCAGTCATCTTTTTTTTTTTCGTTGTTGTTGTGGGTTTTTTTTGTTTTTTTTTGAACCAGCGCCAGCCTCAAGACGCTCGCTCAGACTCATGCAGACGAGGTCAATTTAATAAACACGGCAAGCGCTTCAGCTCTTCAGTATGAGCGATTCACTCCAAGCGCAGCGTGTCTTTATTAAAGTCTCTGTTTACACATTTTTGTTGAACGTATTGAATTTATGCCACTTCTTATAAGATTAGGCATAAAAAAATATATATAAAAATGGCCGGTTTCCTTCAAGGTAGCAGCTGAGATGTGATATCTCAGCACAAATCATCTGAAAGCAGAAGTGCCTTTTAATTTCGCAGCGTCCCCACTTGAA
Organism: Hemibagrus guttatus; assembly: GCA_033459395.1. NCBI lineage: Eukaryota > Metazoa > Chordata > Actinopteri > Siluriformes > Bagridae > Hemibagrus > Hemibagrus guttatus. The sequence goes on along the minus strand of JAUCMX010000016.1, from coordinate 21,616,888 downwards.
AACGTTGCTTCCGAACAGATAAAATGATGACGGATGGTTCTCCTCCTCCTCCTCCTCCTCTCTCTCTCTCTCTCTCTCTCTCTCTCTCTCTCTCTTTCTCTCCCTCTAAACCTTATCTGCCAGCATCAGAGCTACACTGGAACCTGAAACAGTGCGATTGATGTGGACGAGGTGGGAAAAAAAATGCTGATCTATATTTTTCTTTTGTATAACGGTTCAGGAGTTCCGCTTGAAATGCAATTATCTACCTTTGTCGCGCTACGTTTCAGAATCCTAACCGAAAGCCGGTTGCTTCTTCCTTTTCTTTTTCTCCTTCTTTTTTTGGTGTTTGAGGAAGAAACGTTTGCTAACACTGCAGTTCCCCAAGCTCTTGACCCCTCATGTGTTTAAACAGATATATAAATATATATATAGCGGTAAGTTCTAATCTGATCTGAAGCTGAATTTTTCTTTGTTGTTGTTAAGATGGAAAACATGATACGGCAACAGGAAATATGTTGGAAAGAAATTTTTGGAACGTTCCAGTAGTTCACCATGAGCGAGCTGAAGGTCAATCAGAGAGGGTTTTTTCTCCCCCTCTCATGCACTCAGGAAGACCTGTGGTGCCTTTGCTTTTGCACCAAAGTGACCTTTTGATAACATCATTTCCTTTAATCTTCTAACACATTGGCACTCTGACCTGTGATGTTAATAATCAACAACGTCAGACAACTAGTTGTTGCTAGCTAATCTCTTAAAAAACAGAAAAATTGCGTTTAATCTTAAATGTCTGTATGTTAATTTCTGTTATCACTCTATACCACAGCTATAACAAGTCCATTAGACGAACCCGCAGCTTGTTATGTTACTTAGAATTTTGCGAAGCGTCCTAACGAAGAACCGACGCCGACACTGGAGACTCCTTCCTTAAACGTCTCCTTACAGAAAACGTCACCATGGCAACTACAAAACATCTGTGTGTTCTTCCAATCTGTTTATTTTTCCTCTTTGTGTGATCGTGTGAGGCGTCAGCGTTTAACGAAGTTGCCGCTATGGAAACGATCACCTTTAGAATCAGCGAAACAACATAAGAGACCAGAACAAGCTAACAGGGTGGAGTCAATGCCGAATGTTGAATAAAGAAGCATGTACATCAGATCACACATCAGAGTGACATGCAAAGCGATGCAACGATGAGCCACAAAGCTGGGGGACAACAATTTCTGGTTTAAAGCAGAAAGCGAGGCTTGGTCCCTGAGGCACAGTACGGAGGGTATCCATGGTGCTCACGATCCCAGAGAGATCCCAGCAGCTGGCTCAGAGCCTGGTGTTCACCAGGGAATATAAAAACAGTGAGTCAGTAGAAAGCTCGTGCGCTCATTTGGTCATTTTTCACATCGTATATTTCCTTTCGTATCAGCTGAAAGTGACTCGGGAGATAGAACATGGCAGCTATGGCTGAGCCAGGGTCGCTGTCCAAGGTGCTGAATCCATTAAACTTGACTTATTGTGTGTCTGTACGTAATGAAATCACGCGTGACGACTTCGCCAACTACAAAATGTTCCTCAAGGGTTCGGTGGGGCTTCAGAGCTACAGTGAAGAGTCTTTTTCTTAAGAAATGGTACTAAGTATAGATTTTGGACATGACAGACAGCTCACTCAGCATCCTGAATAGGTTTTGCATAGGGTTTTGAGAAGTTAAACTAATTCTTTACATTAATGATGGGTGACATGACATAACTGACATAACTAACAGCAGAAATATTCTTTTAAATAGAAAAAAAGAGGCTTGAGGATTTGTCTAATGGCTACAAAAATCTATTTGAAAGATAATTGTGTGTGTGGTTATTAGTAATAATTCATTAAAAAAATAAATATATATAATTGCACATGAAGGTTGTATGTAAAAGCCTACAACAGAATGGTTTCTACAACAGAAGAGGTGTCTAATTAATTAAAGAGGTGGCAATCCTTCAAACCCAAGGTCACTTTACCATCTTGGAAAAATAAACACACCAAAAGAATGAAATAAAATAAATCATCCAACAGTGAAACAGACAGATTTGAGTAAAGCCATGAAGTGCAGCACCTTTTACTTTAACAGTATAATTCTTCTCTTTGTGTGTGTGTATGTGTGTGTGTGTGTGTGTGTGTGTGTGTGTGTGTGTGTGTGTGTGTGTGTGTGTGTGTTTAATTAGTGTGCTTTGTAAAGCAACTTTGGCTGTTAGAAAGGTCCTGGATAAATCGAACACATGAGTAAATATACAGAAACACTGCATTCTCTCTAAATCTAACCTAAAACGGTCGGATTAATTAATACTCCAAAGAAAATTTATTTCTCATCTCCGTTTCTTTTATTTTTATTACAAATGTCATGGGTGTAGAAGAGGTGTTGAAATAATTATTAAAGTAGAATCTCTCTGCTGTTTACACTTTACAAGCAGTTAGCATCGATCATTAGTGTGTGTGTGTGTGTGTGTGTGTGTGTGTGTGTGTGTGTGTGTGTGTTAAACCAAAACGGAAAAGTTATTTCAGTAAAAAAAAAAAAAACATCAGTGAGCTTCCACATGGAACTAAATAATAAATTTGAATGTGTTAAATAATTAATAAATAAATAAATTGTAAATTATTTTAATATTGTATTTAAATATTATTAAATAAAATAAAGCAACAACAATAATAAAAATATTTATTTATTGTTTTTATTTATTTACTTATTTGAATTTCCACTTAATTACTTATTTTGTTAATATTATATGACCACAAAAAAATACCAAATTTTTTTTATTTTCTCTCTCTCTCTCTCTGTCTTTTGTTCCTAACTCCCTTCCCTAATCATTTCTGTGATATTTTTGAACACCACCACATCGCACTCTCCACACAGCCCTCGGCCCATCTGAACAGCCTCTTATCGGGGCCAAGGAACGGTTTGAGGATTTAAGGATTTGATTTGTGGGCAGACTCGGTGGTCCTAATGAGCGTTATTGGAACCAGAAAGCTGGAGGAAGGACAATTGCGTAATTACCTCTTGGACCTCCAGATTAGGCCATCAGTGTGTGTTTGAGCTCGGGATGCTCGAGCCAAATCCTCTCAGAAGCACGGGGAATATATTAAAGGGATCTGATGAAGGTTGCAGCCTGGACACAAGGCCGCAAATGATGTTTAGATCAGCACAGATCTTGTCGTATCGGTGGCTAATCACCATTGTGAGTCATAGCTCGATTAATTTGAGATGATTCCCACCTCATTCCCAGTGTTCCCAAGTTCCCAAATTCCCTTAATACAGATGAATAATGAATGGATAACATGTTTAAAAAATCAGGAAATTTATGTCTAACCTCTTAAAAGGTTCTTCTCACTTCTTCTAATCATGTTTCCTTTGTCTTTGCCCTTGTTTTATTTTCTTGCTACTTTGGGAATCGGAGCTGATGTATGATGATCTGCATCGAAGCATGTAGTACGTGCATCATGTCATGTCATGTAGCATCTTAAAAAATAATGATGCTAGAGAAGGTTCCTTTTGGTTCCCTAAAGAACCTTTTGATTGATGGATCTTGTCAGCGCTACATGTTACAGCACCATTACATGGAAAGATCGTTGTGGCAACTTTGATAAATGGTCAGGATTATTGAGTCACGGGTTCCTCAGGGAGCCTAAACGTTTCCTCTGTGATGTTGTTCTAGGGTTGCGCTAGAGTCGTGAAAGAGTCACGGTGTCACAGATATCTGATTGAACCATCCGTTTCTGTTTATTACTATCAGTTAGTTTGATTTTATCCAATCAAGATCCCTATTAGGTCCAGTTCCTCTCTCCAAAGGTTTCACAAACCCCTCCCTCTAAACGACACCATCCTCAGCAAAGCAACATCGCACACTGCTCTAGTTTATTTGATTTTCTTTTTTTTTCTCTCTCCCTTTCAGCTTAGGACAACAACATGATAAATACTGACAGTTTTTTACAGCAGAGGAAACAGGGTTAGGATTTGATCGTTTTGTTTCTTTCTATTCCATAACGGATTATCGCATACGCCGGAAATGCTTGACTAGCTAGAGCTGCGTAACAAATGATGCACTACACACTCTGCACTTCCACTATACACCCGTTCGTAACACCGCGCTTTAGCAGAGCACGGTAAAAATTTGACAGTGTTAAAAAATAAATGGCACAATGTGACGTCAGCGCCTGGTAGCCCCGCCCCTTTTCCGATACGTATGCAAAGCTGTGAGCATGAAGTGTCCAACATTCCATACTTCGTCTTCACGCTATTAATACTACAAAACGATGCGATTTTGAACGCAGCCTAGGTTATCGTACTGAAAATTCGATAAGAATTAGGATCGATTAAGAATTAAGAATTAGCGTGCTCTTTCCTGCATTGAAATCTTCACATACTTCTCATTGAATAAACATGTGCAGGAGCATGTCGTAGGACTTGTATCCATATTAAAAAATATTTCGGTTTCATTCAAGTCAAAATAAGACTAATCATCACTATCGAACCGATAAAGCCGCACCTTTTCCCCTTAAACCCGTGTGTTCAGCCGTAAAAACCCGAGCTGCTTGATCTGGTGTCTGGAAGTGCAAGTCTAACGTTTTCCCACTGCACCTGGATGCTAGTTAACTGGAGAATGCAGCTGCTGGGAATTGTCAGAGTGTGATGTATTTGTGATGCAACGTCGGTACAAGTTCCAGACATAACATACAGGATAAACAAGACGGATGAATACGTAGTGTGTTATGTGCTGTGTGTGGAAAGTGAAGCCGATTCTGATTGGAATTTTCCACGAAACGGCAGAAATAATGATATTCATAGTCACTTGTTATCTTATCTTTTTGTTTCTAACTCATTCAAAGAGAGAAAGTATTAAAGAGAGTTACTTAAAACTAAAAAAAAAAAAAAAAAAACCCCGCATGTATAGAGACAAGTAATGAGTCTCCATTGTCAATGCTTTGTCAACAAGCCCCGCCTCTTTTTTGTCTAACATACAAATGATTGAGTTTCCTGGTTTGCTTTTGAATCTAATTCTTCCCAACAGAGATGGTCGTTACTGGCAAAATAAAACTTTATTTACGCAAAAGAACACATCGCTTTGTTGAACAAGCGTCTCCAGGACAGAGAAAATGAGTTTTCCTCTGAACAAATTAATGCCATTTCCAGGCGATTTGCTAATGAACAATCTGCAGATAAGAGGTTGTAGTTAAATTACCTCGTCCTCGCTTTGCTAATGTCGTGTTAACTGGCAGTGTAGTGTCTGGGTATCCATGCATGCAATATTGTGTATGTGTGTGTGTGTGTGTGTGTGTGCATAATGTTACAAAGGTCTCATATAAGTGGCATCCTAAGTGTCCTTGGAAAAGTTATCTGAGGCCAGAGATGGATGAGAGGCTGCGGTGTAGCACAGTATTGATCTGCCCCTTAAATCAGCATCGTCCAATCAGCTCTTTCGACCAATCAGATTAGAGCTTTTAGTGCCATCGATCGGAAGAGAGATTTCAAATCACAACTGCATCGTGGTAGTGTGTGTGTGTGTGTGTGTGTGTGTTTTAAACCTAATCGTGAAGAAGGCAAAAAAAAAAATAACATCATGTTCGCTCAATTCCTTTTCGTTTTATGTAATAAGTGTTTAATTTTCATATAGACAAGAGCGCATCAGTAACGAGAACTGTCGAGATGCCGGAATGTTCTGAGAGCTAATGGCAATTAGTTCTCAGGCTGAATAAAACATCTTCCTTCCTTCTTTTCTGTTTTAAAAATTCATTGTTATTTATATCCACTTGAGTGCTGCTACTGTACTACTGATCAGTGCTCTTGTTAGATTTCTTGTCCATGCTCTGATATCACATGCACACATGTCTAATCTAGAAAAACAGGAAAAAGGCTTTGTATCGTTTTAAAGCCACGTCACCGATCGATACCGCGGCTTAAAATTTGAGTCTAGCATATCAGCCCAAGCTCGACGATCATCCTCTATGATTCCAGTGTTTGGAATAAATCAAATAAGAAGAGCTGCAATGCCATAAAACCATTGTGTGTGTGTGTGTGTGTGTGTGTGTGTGTGTGTGTGTGTGTGTGTGTGTGTGTTGTGCTTGACTAGCTGCCAGATTGGGCTGGTAAAATCTCATATTTACATGCACCAGCTTCTCAGTGTGATCCAGTAAACTCGCCTGTAGCTCTTCTCTGTAACTTCACCCCGAGTTCACCCGTGAGAGCCACTACTGTGGCTGAGTGCCTCCATCTGTCTCAGGAAACACAGCGCAGGGAAGAGACGCGCTGCTGGAAAACTCAAACCTCTTCCAGAAGAGCTGTAGAGCTGAGCTTGCAGTCAGCTGCCATCAGATTACACTGCAGATTTTAGAACAGATGGATTGACAGATGGTGGATGGATGGATGGATGGATGGATGGATGGATGGATGGATGGATGGATGGATGGATACATTAATGGATGGATGGATGGATGAATACATTAATGGATGGATGGATGGATGGATGGATAAATACATTAATGGATGGATGGATGTATAGCTAGATAGATGGATGGATGGATAAATGGGTAGGGAATTGGATGTATGGGTGAATGCTTAAATGGATGGATGGTTGGATGGATGGATGGATGGATGGATGGACAGATGAATGGATGGATAAATACGTTAATGGATGGATGGATAATGACAGATAGATGAATAGATGGCTAAATTAAATGGATGGATGGATGAATGGGTGGGTGGATGGGTGGATGAATACATTAATGGATGGATGGATGGATGGATAAATACATTAATGGATGGATGGATAATGACAGATAGATGAATAGATAGCTAAATTAAATGGATGGCTGAATGGATGGCTGGCTGGATGGATGGATGGATGGATGGATGGATGGATGGATGGATAGATGGATGGGTGGATGGATGGATGGATGGATGGATGGATGGATGGGTGGATGGATGGATGGATGGATGGATGGGTGGATGGATGGTGGATGGATGGATGGATGGATGGTGGGTGGATGGATGGATGGATGGGTGGATGGATGGATGGGTGGATGATGGATGGGTGTATGGATGGGTGGGTGGATGGGTGGATGGATGGATGGGTGGATGGATGGATGGTGGATGGATGGATGGATGGATGGATGGATGGATGGGTGGGTGGATGTGTGGGTGGATGGATGGGTGGATAGATGGCTGGCTTAATAGGTAGGAAATTGGATGTATGAATGAATGCTTAAATGGGTGAATGGATAGGTGAATAAATACATTAATGGATGGATGGATAACTAGATGAATAGATGGCTAAATTAAATGCACGGACGGATGGATGGATGGATGGATGGATGTCTAAATGGGTAGGGAATTGGATGTATGGGTGAATGTTTAAATGGACGGATAGATGGATAGCTCAATAGGAGGATGGATATGTGGATGACAGATTGATGGATGGAGGGATGAAGGGACATAAGAATATATACATGGATGGACAGATAGATAGATTGCTAAAATAATGGACAAATAGCTATTTGGATGGATGGATAGATGACTGGATGGAAGAATGAAGGGATATCCAAATAGATGAAAAGCACTGGACTGTGATTGATTAGCTAGTTGCATGGGTGAATGAAAGGCAAGATGGATGGATGGATGGATGAATGGATAGATGGATGGAGCATCACTAAATTCTACCTCCTTGTTTGACTTGTGCACTACTTTATTAAACAGTACATCACGACATCATTCACTTCCTTGCTGTTTAGGCAGCCTATTAATTACCTAGAATGTGGTTTGGGACACAGCCCTGAATTCTCATCAAAAGCGTATTACTCAGCTCTCTCAGCCGAGAGGGTGAAATTCCCACGAAACATTGCTCCACGAACAGCTCGGAAATACATTAATCTACCAGAGAGACAGCGAAATTCCCAAATCATACTTTCAGCACCTTTAAATTGAATTGAACTTTATTTTCAATTCCTGAATTTTTTCTTGCTGCTCAGATTAATTTAGTAAAAGTAGAGAGAGAGAATAAGAGAGAGAGAGAGGGGTGAGAAAGTGTGTGTGTGTGTGTGTGAGGGAGGTGTAATAGCAGCACTGATAACTTACTCTCTCATTGTGAAGAATCTCATGCCTTTCCACCAGAAGAAGGTGGCCCATCAGGTCCCCAGCCTCCCATCCCAGTCCAGCAGGGGGTCTATAATACCACCAAATGTCCCCCCCCCCCCCTCTCTCTCTCTCCTCATCCCACCTTCTCGTTTTCTCACAGTCTTTTGTTCTTACATTATCTTCCCTTCTTTTTTCTCTCCTTCCCCACGGGACGCTGCTCTCTTAGCAACACCGCTTTCCCTCGTCTTTCTTTCTGTTGGAGGAGGGCCGAGTGTGTTGGGGGACGGTCCCTCGGGGCCTGCGACTCACCCCTCTTTCCACTCCGGAGGTGTCTTATTATTTACACACTCCCTTCCAGGAAAAAGCGTTAATTCTTTTTTTGTGTGTGTAACGGAGTGCTCTTATCTTGCTCTTGCCTTTAATCCCAGCACGGGTTTGTGTTTTAGGGCACGGACCTCTCCAGCAGCTGATTAGCATCGATCTCCTCAGCCCCCAAAAAAGAGCTGTAATTATTGAGCCGGTTTGTGTTGCTGCTGTAGTATAAGGCTTAATTGTATAAACTTTTTGACTACTATGACCCTTTATGAAAAAATTTGAAAAATGCTGTATACGTGTATAACTTGAATGCTATTTGTTTTGAAAGCGTGATGTCGCTGTGCTGAACGTTCTCCTCCTCACGTTCTCATTACCAAGTCAAATTCCTGCATACGTCCCTCTCGTCCCTTCTCTGATACCGAACGCAGCCCTTCAACACGCTGCAGGGAGTCTCTTCATGAACAACCAGGCCTTCAAACCTTCAATACGTGTTTAGCTTGGGTTTTTGGGGGTTTTTTCGGTAACCAAACGAGACTCGAACGAGGGAAACACACGTTGGGATTTGTAAAGCTTAACTGATTCCTTCCTGACAGTTCTGTAAAGGCTTAATAAACAGAAGCGCCGGAGCATCAGCGCACTTTCAGAGATCACGCTCAGTAAATTAGCCTCTTTTTTTTTTCTCCTTTGCCAGTAAACTCGTGACGGATCTCCCAGCTGTGGCAGTGTTGTGCTTTCCAAAGTCTGGCATCCCAAAAGTTTATGCTAACAAGCCGTGCTTGATTTTCGGAAAAAGAGGCTTGATTTGTGAATTCGGGTGCTGAATTATTTAAGGCTCGTTTGTCAGGGAGTATAAACAAGAGACGGAAAAGCGGCAAACCAGAAATCTGGACAAAAAATCGAATGAAGACTTTTCGCACTTGAATATGACGGTGTCACTAACGCAGCTGACCGGCGCGTGTCCATAATGAATGTCCGTAGATTCGACAAGAAAAAGCTTTCAGCTCGAATCGGATCCTATTTAAGGGACCTTGTTTGTAACGGATGCCATATCAAGAGAGCGTGAATGAGTCGAAGAATGAATAAACGCCGTGCTTTGGGTTCGTCACCCGGCGTTCAGAGCGGCGCATTGGAACACAATCAGTCGCTATTTTGTGAGCGGTAAAGCGAACGCTTCAGAGCAGATGTCCTGAAAGCATGCGTGACAAAAAAATTCTGAATGAAGCATGGTGTTTCTTAACACTGTAGAAATATGAATATGGTATTACGGCTTCCTCCGATGCACAGAGCTGGAAAACATCCTACATATGGAAGAAACACTCCAGGGTGTGCTGTTCTGGGAAAGTAACCAATCACAACACGGCCTCTGACTACATTTTTTATTTATTAAAGAACAAAAGTCATTCTTTTTATTCATTTATAGTTACAGTCAAGGTTGAGAAACGTTACTAATTTTAAGAAGTCTGAACCAGCAAGCTCAGTGCTGTAGCTAATACTTAGCTATCACAATGCTAGTCTTACAGTGTAACGTTTATTAAATAAGTTGTTCAAGGTAAACGCTAGAAAACGATCCCAGGATCCTCTGAGGAACCATGTTGTAAGGCTGTATGTTAATCCACTAACCACTTCACTGCACCGGCTAGTTTACGATCGAGTTATCGTAAGCTAGCAAGTTTCACCAAGTTAACAGTTAAGATTTTATTGGGTTATTTTTATTTTTATTTTTTGATGATGATGATGATGATGATAAAATGTATAAACTATAAAAGTTTCTATAATATAAATATAAACTTATAAAATTTTTTATAATTTTATAAATTTATATAAAAACTATAAAAAATCGTACAAATTTTGTAAGAATTTCATTCAAATATGCAGCATTGCACAATAGGACTCATGTGGTCTATTAGGTAAAAGCAATAAAAAAAAAATTTCAATTCATTGCCTGAAAATGTTTGAAATAAGTAAGACTTTTTTTTCGGTCCCGCTCGGGTTTTTAATTTTTTTCTATTTTGGATATTTCTCAGTAAGTTTTTCTTTTTCTCTGTCCGTGGATCTGAATCCCCATCTGGATTTCTATAAATCTGCTTTGTGACAATGTCTATTGTTAAAAGATGTCTATTTATTTCTTTTTTTCTTTTCTTTTTTTGGGACTTAGCATCCCGTCTTATTGTAAATACGTTCATTTCGTGTCTGAGCCAGCCATCAGCTCATGCAGCCCGACACACAAAAGCCGGCGAGCATCTCTCTGTTCTCTCCGTCTGTTTTGCCGAGGGATCAAAACCAAATAGAATAGGTAATTCTGTGTAATCACGGTGGCATTAAATGGATATCAGCGACTCCTCGTAGACTGATAGCAGCTGAGACACAAAAACAAACTGACAGAAGAAATGGATTTGTCTTCACTTTAAAAGAAACACTAGCGCTCAACAGTTACACATTATCCACTACCGCAGGCCTGAAAAGAATTTAGAGCAGCAATACGAAGATGTTTGGAGGAATTTAAAAAAAAAACAAAAAAACAGAGCAAGAGCTACAATTCCAACTTTATGCTAGCAACATAAATCTCTTTTTTAAAACATTTAACATGTTCAACAAATATGTTTTTTTCTAGATGAAAGCTGAGCTACGACAGAATCAGTGCAAAAGTTTATTGTATGCATTTGATTTAGTACCACCAAAATTTGATTCAGTACTTACCGCATTAGATTCTGTACAAACTGCAAATGATTCAGTAAATTCCACATTAGATTCAGTATCTACTGCATATGATTCAATACTTAAAGCGTTTGATTCTGTACCAACTGCATTTGATTCAATACTTACCGCATTAGATTCTGTACAAACTGCAAATGATTCAGTAAATTCCACATTAGATTCAGTATCTACTGCATATGATTCAATACTTAAAGCGTTTGATTCTGTACCAACTGCATTTGATTCAATACTTACCGCATTAGATTCTGTACAAACTGCAAATGATTCAGTAAATTCCACATTAGATTCAGTATCTACTGCATATGATTCAATACTTAAAGCGTTTGATTCTGTACCAACTGCATTTGATTCAATACTCACCGCATTAGATTCTGTACAAACTGCAAATGATTCAGTAAATTCCACATTAGATTCAGTATCTACTGCATATGATTCAATACTTAAAGCGTTTGATTCTGTACCAACTGCATTTGATTCAATACTTACCGCATTAGATTCTGTACAAACTGCAAATGATTCAGTAAATTCCACATTAGATTCAGTATCTACTGCATATGATTCAATACTTAAAACATTTGATTCTGTACCAACTGCATTTGATTCAATACTTAAAGCATTAGAGTCAGTACCTACTGCATATGATTCAATACTCAAATCATTAGATTCTGTGCCAAGTGCATATGATTCACTTCATACTGTATTCGATTCAATATCTACTGCATCAGATTCAGTACCTGCTGCTCGGCGGCTGAGGCAGTACGTACTGATCAGTATTTGCGTGTAGTTTGAACACAATCTGGACCTACTGCACACATCTGCCATGTTGGCATTGTCATGTGACCATCAGATTATCCAGGATAACTCTTTTTTTCTCTTGTTTAAACCTTTAGCTAGTGGCTTTAACTAGATGGTACGGTTTAACCACAACATTTAATACCTATAGTGCTAATACATAAAACGAGCTGACGCGCTGCCTTTCTCCATGTTTGATTCTGAAATCTCTTCCTCGCCATTCCTGTTACATTATGGGATGCACTGTGCATTGGCGTACTGTGCATTGGCTACTACTGTTTTATGAACATACATTATGAGTCCTTTCCCCTTCAGTGACCCACCTTTTTTGCCTCCGGTTCCATTTTCCTGCTTAATTTGACACAGCAGAAGTTTTAAGGTGTCTCCAGTTTGTAAGATTTAGAAATGCTGTCTCCAAAGTGGAATTTTCAGCACCCACGTTTTCCCTATGCTCGAGTTAGGCGATATGGATTCGCGAACCACGCAGCTGCGGTGAAAAATGAGCCGTTTACGGCAAACACGAGCAGCGCTGAGAGATGAGAGTTGAGCGTTGAGTGTTTTTGGCATTTCAGACAACACATTAATAAGAAGATTATGAGCTTATAGCAACCAGGCAAACAAACGCCTCTGATCCGATGTGTGCTCAGTATGATAATACAGTCGCTGACAGAAACACTAGCACTTAATAGTTTCATTAGGCGCTTGTGATGGATGTGGATTTGAGATTTTCCAAATAACATTATTTCCAGTATGGCCCAGGAGATATTTTTAATACTTTATTCATTTGGTGAATGCTTTACATTGACGTTGATGTCTTTGGGACGTATTCAGCACTGAGTCAGTATTCAGACTCGACCGAGAGACACGTCGGCTCCTGCGAACCAGTTGTTACTATAGAAACAATCATGTATTATGTATTACTGTGATTTGCAGCCTCACTGTGCTCTGCTGTATACAAAGAGCTTGCAATCCGGTGTTTTCTTTTACTAATGGGACGTATGTGATGTGACGTTGCTTTCAGATTAGTCCAAATTAGTCTAAAACCATCTGTGCCAACAAGGCAATGTATGGGAATCGAATAAATATATTTCATTTTCCTTCTTGTTAGAGTTAAATATATCGCCTGTTGGAATTATTTTGGAAGATTGAAACTGCAGTATCCTGTGATTACACATAATTGCATATTGCCGCGAGTCGAACGTACGCTGATTTGTGCCGCGCTATCGACAGCACGCCATGAGAGACTGAGAGGGAAAAAAAAAAAAGATTTATGTTTATTTCAGTCCTGAATTGCATACAGCGTTGTTGTGTCGAGCAGCTCTAAAAGCAGCAGCGCTTAATAACATGCTTCAAATAAAAGAGTGCATATATATGCCACGATAAGAGGCCTGCGCGGTCCGAGAAAGCTCTACTCATTGTCTCGGCCATGACAGTTTGAGTAGGACAAACCGGAGCGCTCCTGTTTTTCCGACACGCACCCTGACGGATTTATCCGAACCTTCATTTGCTTAAGAGCACTAGATCACCATCTGGGCCACGGTGCCCAAGCGAGCACACGGTAATTCCTCTTGCATTTGCACTTCCGTACCGTGAACACAAGCAACTTCAAGTGGAGGTTCTTTTGGAACCAAATATCAAAACATTCAGTCGGCGAATAGCAGCAGAACAGAAAAATAAATAAATAAGTAAAAACGGTCGCCGGGAAACAGGAGCCAGGAGACTGAAAGGTCTGCGATTACCAGATGCTGGCGGTAATGAATAAAAGACCGGAATCATACAGACTTACAGCACACTGTGAGTCCACAAAGCATTCAGCAGAAACTGGGTTTAGAGGCGAGGGAAAATATTAGCATCACATCACAGGAATCTCAATTCATTCCTTTTTTTTCCCCTGCTTTTTCTAGATTTTTCTCTGACAGTTCCTAATTGAAAAAAAAAAAAGCTTTTCATTGCTGCAGTGAGCTTTCTGAAAGATTTCTGTGGATAGAAATAATAGACATTAAAGAACCAAGAGCAGGCTGGTTTTAATATGAATGGATTCTTTAAAAAAAAAAAAAAGAAAAGCAAATTATATACATACTGATGATATACTTTACGTTTTTACATTTTTTGCTGTGGATAGAAATAATAGACATAAAAAAAGCACCAAATTATATACATACTGATAAATAAATAAATAAATAAATAAATAAGCACTTTTAATATTTATTTATTTATTTATTTATTTATTTATTTATTTATTTATTTATTTATTTATTCTTTTTTTTTTTTTTTTGCTGTGGATAGACATAATATAGACCTTAAAGAACCGAGAGCAGGCTGATTTTAATATGAATGGGTTTGAAAATAAAATTAATAAAAAAAAGTGCCAAATTATATACATACTGATAAATAAATAAATAAATACATACATACATAAATAACCACATTTTTATTATTATTTTTTATTTATTTATTCTTTTTTTTTTTTTTTTTTTTGTGGATAGAAATAATAGACATTAAAGAACCAAGAGCAGGCTGGTTTTAATATGAATGGGTTCGGAAAGAAATTAAATAAAGAGCATTATATTATATGCATACTGATAGATAAATAAATAAATACATAAATAAATAGCCACTTATTCTTATTCTTATTATTATTTTTATTATTATTATTATTATTATTATTATTATTATATATTTTTTTTTTTACTATATTTTTTATATACATTTGTAATATAAATATCGTACATTTTCTGGTTGCATGCATTTATTTTCTGTTCATTTTCAAAGACTTAAATGCTTGAAAAGCAACAGCAAGTCGACTAATAAAAAATAATAAACAACAAAATTTATAAAATGTTCACAAAGAGGAAAAGGTCTGAAAAAGGGAATAAGAAACAAATGAAAACGGATAGAATCGTCCTGTACGTCGTCTCACAGTAACACACACACACACACACACACACAGAGAGAGAGAGAGAGAGAGAGAGAGAGAGAGAGAGAGAGAGAGAGCGCTACGGATATTTTCTATAGATTCAATATAATATGTAAGAAATTACTGAGCAGAAATTATTTTTAAAAATGTAAATATATATATATAAGAATTATTATAAAGGATTTGCGATACTACGATTTGTCAGAGTTGAAATGCTGAATTTTTATGATTCAATGTATTCAGTTAGCAGCACGCTAACTCGCTCCAGCCTGCTTTTATTCACTTGAGCTTCACAAAATTAGAGTTTGTCAGGTGAATTAACTAAGACGACAGCCACAGGTCAGTGCTGAAAGCTGTGTGGTCGATGGAAAGTGTGTGTGTGTGTGTGTGTGTGTGTATGTGTTTGTGCATGGAATCCTGCTGCACTAGTTTTCCTTCACATCACCCTGACAGTAAATAACAGTGTACGCTAAATACGCTAATTGCTAGTAGATTTCCCTCAGAGTTAGCGACATTGGCCTTGTTGTACTGTTGTAGGAGTAAAAGGCTGCAGAATAAAGATTAGTTGAACCAGGAGACGAACTAGTTAGTTAGAAGCAGCTGACTAGTCTTATTCACTTTTGGCTGAAGAGCTGAAGAGACTTGAAGAGAACAGATCCATTAATAACACAGTGTGTGTATGTGTGTATATGTGTGTGTGTATATATATATATATATATATATGTGTGTGTGTGTGTGTGTGTGTGTGTGTGTGTTTAGATACAGATTTTAGCCTAGTATTTTGTACTTGTTTGTCTGAGAGTTTAAAGCTGTTCATGCTCAGGAATAATAATAATTCTCTTTTCTGTGAAGTAGACAGCAGTCGAGTAAGACACCTAGCTATTACAGTAGGAGTGATGGATTGTAGCTAATGTAAAAGTGTGCGATGATGATGATGATGAAGCACGCTGCGTTTTTGTCGTCGTGTGAGTCCCGCCTTACTGAAGATTATTATCTATTGATCGAGGCCTTAGGCTACAGGCTACGCAGACAAATGTGTTTTTAGCGCAACAAGCAGGGCAACAGCAACACCGGCGGAAGCTAATGTTCTTTAATGTCACTCATGGGAGCGTGCACTGTGGAGACGGCGGGGGAGGGAGGAGGGGCTAGAAGTCTATACGTCAGTGAGTTCACCAGGGAAGAAAAATTCATCTCGGTTGGTCTTCAGCAGGCGAGAGATCAATGGCTGTAATTACACTCAGCTCTGTGGGAAATTTAATAAATAGCATTAAGCGTTTTTGGTGAAGCGCTTTTAGCTACACAACCACTACCTTCCTCTAGAAGACTAGCGCGTTCCGACATTTTCCCACTTTTTCACACTCGAATCAATTTTGAGAAAAGCAAATAGAAGGAAATGTGGGAATGAGACGGACCTGAGCAAGTGTGTAAAAATCAGGCCTTTGATTAGATTTGTGCATAAAAAGCAGAGATTTGCATATCACTGTAGTGCAGCGCTGGCATGTGTGTGTGTGTGTGTGTGTGTGTGTGTGTGTGTGTGTGAGAGAGGTTTATACCAGGTGATAAATGCCAGATGTTTGTAGAATCCTCAACTAGGGGCTTTGGCATGGCTCCATGCTTGCGCTCTAACATGTCACCTCGGGCCAGCTGACTCAACAAGGTGTAAAATCCAAAATGGCTGCACCCTCGGGAACAGCGAGCGCTTTTCATGTGACAGCTTTTCTAGGAGATTGGCGGTGGCATTCAATTCGCCGCATTGTTTAAGCGCTGAGCAAATCATCCCCAAATAGATATTGACTGCACGGCGAGCGGCCGGTGCCGTGGGACAGCTTTCGGATGGCAGCGTGGAAATGGAATTAGTCAGTGAACGTATGTCTGCACTGGACAGCATTAGTTTGTTTTGTTTTTTTTGTTTTTTTCTTTAATAAAATGTATGTATATATTTGTAGAATTTTCTGGAGGTGCTTAATTTATTTATTTTCTCGGTGCAAAGCCAATATGTGTTTAGTCGTATAAGAAAATTGGATGTAAAACATTTCAACAACAAATTTAGATCCAAAAAAAATCTTTCTTTGTTTGTTTGCAGAAAATGGTGGCATTCCCATAACCGCAAAGACTTTTCTCCATAATCCTGTTGTTTGTTTGTTTTTTTTACCAAAAGGGCCAATACTTTCGCAGCCATCCTTGCTACTTAACCACAAAGACTTTTCTTCCTAATCCTTTTTTTTATTTTATTTATTAACCATAGGGTGCCAATACTTTCGCAGCCATCCTGGCTACTTACCCACAAAAACTTTTTTCCATAACCTTTATTTTAATTAAAAAATTTTTTATTGAGGGTGCCAATACTTTTGTAGCCATTCTTGCTACCTAACCACAAAGATTCTTCCCCATAAGGTTTTTTTTTCATTGGTGGCTCAGTGGTAGGTTGCTCGCCTATCATGCGGAAGGCCCGGGTTCGATTCCAGCCAATGCCTCAACCCCAGCCACTGGATGCAGTGCCGGTCCCAAGCCCGGAAAAATGGGAGGGTTGCGGCAGGAAGGACATCCGGCGTAAAACCTGTGCCAAGTTGTTGTGCGGACCATTCGGTCCGCTGTGGCGACCCCGAACAGGGAGCAGCCGAAAGCAACTTCTTCTTTTTTTTTTTTACCAAAAGGTGCCAATACTTTTGTAGCCATTCTGGCTACTTACCCACAAAAACGTTTTTCCATAACCTTTTTTTTTTTTTTTTTTATAAAAAATTTTTTTTTAACTTTTGCAGCCGTTCTTGCTACTTACCTGTTAGCATCCCGTCTGCTTACAGTTAATAAGGACACGGCCATTTTGGTGATTTGATCCTTGGTGAGAACACGTGAATAAACGATGCCACGTCATGCCACGTCACACATTTCTAGCTAACCTTTACACAGTTACAGTCATGTTGTTAAAGCCGTGACTGATACTGGAGACTCCTTACGTCAATCTTATCAAACACCCCAACAATTAAAATCTTTGTGTTTACCTCCTTGCGTTTACTTGTTACTATAGAAACGATAATGTATCAGAACGAACGCGTGATTTCTAGCTGCAGTCACCAAAAACTCATCTTCTGACCAATCAGAAAGCAGAATCCAGAAACTCTCTGGAATGGACTTTACAAACAACGGTGTTATAATTAAGGTTCACGCTCAACATCTCTCAGCCGGAGGTGTGCGAAAAAGACAATGAGGAATACTTAAGGGAAACAAAGAGAAACTGGAGTAGGGATCAGAGTGTTTCTTGCACGTCTCACACACACACACACTGCGAGCACTTCAGTGTGTTTGCGGTGAGCGTTACTCGGCGATTCTTTTCTACAGTGCCTCACAACACATTAGTAGATTTACTTTTTTTTTTAAAATATGTTGTTGGTAATTGCTGACACGCTCGCTTTTCAGACAAAGCTTTGTTTATCACAACCCAATTACAAGGCCATTCAGACCATGAAGAGGCACTTTGTCTTGATGCACAGAGACAGGAATTTCCATAACGAGGCCGGCGTGTACAGGGGGTACGTTCTAAATATGCAGCACGGGGCTTCTCGAGCCGCCACCGGAACGCCGAGTTCCCACAGCCGAGCCTGGAACGCTTTAACCGCTATCGAACCTGCCGCCGTGTTTACAGATGCATTTCAATTAATGAAATATTTATGAAAAGACTCATTAGAGAGTTTATGACTTGCATACAAACACGAGCGCGTGAGCCAATAAAGCCGCTCCGCAATTAGCCAGATGTAACAGCTAGGAATGAGGTGAGTGCTGTGCAAGGGCGTATTTTACACCACACTGACTCCAGCAAACATAAAATCCACCACCAGGACATTAGAAATCAAACGGCATTTGGTTAACGGCCTTTTAGCCGAATATCATTAATGAGTTATTTACATCGATGTCAGCATTATCGATCACGTCGGCGGAGGCCTGCGAGGAATTCAGCGCCGGCCTAATTGTTATGAAAGAAATGAAACTTACAGCGGTTGTAGAGATGCTTTTAAAATGATTTGTCGTCCGTGATTATTCCACAGCACCGTTGAGTTTGCGATTCGGATTGGTTGCTGATTAATTCCACTCTACAGCCACGACTCCACATAAAGGGATGGAAAAGATTTTACTGTGAGGAGGCGTTTATTTCACTTCTCCTGCGTCAGCGCTTTGTAAAGGGCGGAAGTAAAGCCGTCACTCTTCTGGACAGCGGTGTTTACTTTTCAGCTAACATTCATTGTCTACCGCTTATCCGATCTATACTCGGGTCATGGGGAGCCTGTGCCTATCCCAGGTGTCATAGGGCATCAAGGCAGGATACACCCTGGACGGAGTGCCAACCCATCGCAGGGTACACACACACTCTCATTCACTCACACAATCACACACTACGGACAATTTAGAGATGCCAATCAACCTACAACGCATGTCTTTGGACTGGGGGAGGAAACCGGAGTACCCGGAGGAAACCCCCGAGGCACGGGGAGAACATGCAAACTTATTATTATTATTATTATTATTATTATTATTATTATTATTATTATTATTATTATTATTAACTTTAAGAAAGAGCGGAAAAGAGGTCTAGTGTTTATAGCTGCTAAGACGCACCTGAAAACCCATTCCATGATTTGATCCGAGAAATGATGGACAATAACCGCAGCTCATGTTAATGTATAAAGTCCCAGTGCATTCTGGGAAACCTCTCACTTCACTGTTTCCTGTTCTTTTTTGTGATTCCAGCCTACGTCTAGAGTCCCTGATGATTTTCTGTAAAAAAAAAAATAAATCGATGATTCTGTGGAAAGTGCAGGCTCGTCAGATGTAGATGAGTTTGTGGGTTTTTTTTTTTTTAACTTATTTATTTACACACTCGTTACAAACAGACACGGTTCTTATCCGAGGCGGAGTGGGTGGTTTCGTTTGCGCTGAAAGACAGGCCGCACAAATAAATCACTTCTCCGAACGAGAAATGGGTTTAAATTAATTTGTCACCATCTTCTGTAAACAGGTTGTGTGTCTGTTTGGCCGGCGGAGGTAATGGCTTAGTCACAGTGAACAGGGTGAGCGTCTCCACACTATTATTTGCCTCCTGAGCCATTAACGCGTGACGGATTTGTTTCTCCTTAAGGGCTGCGAATTCCTCGCTTTGTGGTTTTTTTGCACAGGATGCTGTCCAGACACCATGTGCAGATTTGCAGAAGCGGCTTCACAAAATGTCACGTTGTATTACTGATGTGATTGCTGACATCTGCGTCTGGGTCTGTGTTCAGTAATAATATATCCAGCTCTGTTTGTGCTTTTTATATTAATATAGACATTTCGGACAGATACAGAGGCCACGCCTCCTTAACTCTGACTGACAGATACAAAGCCACACCTCCTTTACTCTGACTGGCAGATACAGAGGCCATGCCTCCTTTACTATGACTGACACATACGCCACGCCTCCTTTACTCTAACAGAAACAAAGGCCACACCTCCTGTACTCTGAATGACACATACAAAGCCATATCTCGTTTACTCTGATTGACAGAGACAAAGCCACACCTCCATTACTCTGACTGTCAGATACAAAGCCACGCCTCCTTTCCTCTGACTGACAGAGACAGAGGCCATGCCTCCTTTACTACGACTGACATATACAACGCCATGCCTCCTTTACTCTGACTGACAGATGCAAAGCCACACCTCCTTTACTCTGACTGACAGATACAAAGCCACGCCTCCTTTACTCTGACTGACAGATACAGAGGCCATGCCTCCTTTACTATGACTGACACATACGCCACGCCTCCTTTACTCTGACTAACAGAAACAAAGGCCACACCTCCTTTACTCAGAATGACACATACAAAGCCATGTCTCGGTTACTCTGATTGACAGAGACAAAGCCACACCTCCATTACTCTGACTGTCAGATACAAAGCCACGCCTCCTTTACTCTTACTGACAGATACAAAGCCACGCCTCCTTTCCTCTGACTGACCGACACAAAGCCATGCCTCCTTTACTCTGACTAACAGAAACAAAGGCCACACCTCCTTTACTCAGAATGACACATACAAAGCCATGTCTCGGTTACTCTGATTGACAGAGACAAAGCCACACCTCCATTACTCTGACTGTCAGATACAAAGCCACGCCTCCTTTACTCTTACTGACAGATACAAAGCCACGCCTCCTTTCCTCTGACTGACCGACACAAAGCCATGCCTCCTTTACTCTGACTGACAGATACAGAGGCCATGCCTCCTTTACTACGACTGACATATACAGCGCCATGCCTCCTTTACTCTGACTGACAGATACAAAGCCACGCCTCCTTTCCTCTGACTGACAGACAAAAAGACATGCCTCCTTTACGCTGACTGACAGATACAGAGGCCATGCCTCCTTTACTATGACTGACATATACAACGCCATGCCTCCTTTACTCTGACTGACAGATACAAAGCCACGCCTCCTTTCCTCTGACTGACAGACAAAAAGCCATGCCTCCTTTACGCTGACTGACAGATACAGAGGCCATGCCTCCTTTACTACGACTGACATATACAACGCCATGCCTCCTTTACTCTGACTGACAGATACAAAGCCACGCCTCCTTTACTCTGACTGACAGATACAAAGGCCACACCTCCCTTACTCTGACTGACAGATAAAAAGCCACGCCTCCTTACTTCTGACTGAAACTTCTGACACATACAACTAACAGATACAAAAGTCCCATCCCTTCACTATGATACAGTTACCCAAGGTAATATAGAAAACCTTTAAATCCTGTGGGTGCACATACATTTGCACTTGACTCAAATGACTCCAAATACAGCTACAAATTCACATTGGGTAGCTTGTTTTTCCCCCAAAGTGACCTACAATTAAGGCGGAGAGCTCGTCTGACAGTCCTGAGATTTAAACACAACCTTCCTATCCAGAGCATAGAACTTTAACCTCAGAGACAGCGCTTCTTTAGTAAATCGGTTGCTTTGGATATGCAAATGATCTCGCTGCTCTCCTGAGTTTGGCCTGAAGGGGAAATTCTTCCTGTTCTTTAATCTGTGCATGTTGTGTTTTGCTCTTGTCCTCTGTTTTGTCAAATCCCTCGATCTCACTCAGAATTCTTAAGCATGCAAGATAAGGTGTGTGTGTGTGTGGTTTTTTTAAATGGAGCTCAAAAAACACAGACGTCCACAGGACAACGAGATGAGTAATGGTTCTTGCTATCATGCGTTTTGCCATGCGTCTCAATTACACTCTGATTTCTGCTCTGTGTGCTGATGCTTGAATGCCACTTGGCATCGTGTGCCGAGTAATTTGCCAGATAAATCGTCTAATGTAACCGCGTCCTAATCCGGCTCCTGAGGAATGCTCGTTAGCCCGGAAGCTCCTTCCTGCATTACTACTTGGGAGGATTATTAAATAAGGACACGACGTTCGTTCTCCCATCGTCGTGCTTTGGAAGCCTTTTGTTTACGGCTGTGTATAAAAACGATTTAGCCGCGCTTTGCCAGGATCTAATTATTGGTAGTCTGTTGTGCTAAATGCTTGCCCAAGGTCAGCGGTGGCATCCAGTTCCTCCCGTAATGCGATACGGAGCGCCAAGCCAGCACCAAGTGGAGTTATTAGGAATATCTGATGAATGCGTATGTGCTGGAATGGCAGCGTGGGATTAGATGGGTTTACAATTGCATGCAATTTGAACACTCAGTTTGCTCAGCTGCTCTTTGTGGTTAGTGTGTGCTGTGTGTCTTTATTTATCCTGCCTCATGTGTTTATTGTGTTCCGTGGCGAATCAATGAACAAGTGACTCAATTGACAAGTAACCCAGTGGACAGGTGACTCTGGACATGTGGCTCAGTGGACAGGTGCCTATGGATGAGTGACTCAGTGGAGAAGTGACCTAGTGGGCAGGTAAATCATTGGACAAGTGACACAACTGACAAATAACCCAATGCCAGGTGACCCTAGATATGTGACCCAGTGGACTGGTGACTCTATTGACATGTGACCTAGTGGACAGGTGACTCTATGGACATGTGACCTAGTGGACAGGTGACAATGTATGAGTGACTCACTGGAGAAGTGACCTAGTGGGCAGGTGAATCAATGAACAAGTGAATCAATTGACAAGTGACCCAGTGGACAGGTGACTCTATGGACAAGTAACTAAGTGGAGAAGCGACTCATAGGACAAGTGAATCGATGGATAAGTGAATCAATAGGCAAGTGACTCAGTGAACATATGACTGAACAGGTCTTACTTTTCATCCATTCCTAGTTCCTTTTAATGTTATCTTAACTTGTAACACCACAAGTTAGCTTATGTTATCACTTTAGTTAGAACAGCTACGACTTTTCCTTGCAGCTGGAGTTCCTCATGTTAGTCCTGCCCACTTTTCATCGAAAAAGGAAAAGTTTTATGGCATGTAGATATCAGGGATATGACGATCATTCACGTTTTGTGCTGCTTCTCAGTCGATCACGTCGCTCACTAACAGGATCCTTAGGAGCCGGACAACACCGGTTAGCATGGGAAGGGCATGGTGCCCATTCGCTGCCAATTACTCCATGCCAAGCTGTCAGCATTCCTCTGTGTCTGCAAAGTAATAGTAAATATGAGCTCACCTCACACATCATTACCGCACCGCTGCCCACAAGAGCTGAGAGAATGATGACCTTTTTTCTGAAGTTTAGAAAGACACACAAACACAAACACACACGCACACACATATTATATGTTGACTGTGAATGTAAAGTCAGCGGTATATGCTCTGACCTCCAAGCGAATGCCAAGAGCTACTCTCAACAGTGTCTCTTATATAAGTGCAAATCACTTGCCATTGACCTAGACGTTGATACAAGTGACAAAACCACACACACACACACAGACTTAATAATAAACTGTTAAGTCTTCAGATTGTGTTAGTTATTTGCCTGGAGCTCGCTATCTTAAAAAAGATCATAATTAGCACTTAATGGCCCCAACCTTTCCCTGATAGGCCACGCAACCCAATTAAAGCATGTACTGTTACAACAATGAAGATAGGAACCCAGGAAATGAGGCTGGCAAAGGATTCGGTGATGCCGCTCGCAGTTAAAGGGCATGTCGACGACTGAACTGATGGACGGAGATGAGTGCCGGCGCTCAGATCTAATGCACGCTAGTCAGGGAGCATCAGCAGAGTCATACGTCAGAAGCCAGAGAGCAACGTTCTCCTGATGGTAGACGCGAGACCTGGAGAAAAAATAAACCTCGCTTTAAGCGATGGAGTCTGAGATACAGTGGACTGAGAGATGCAGAGGTGGAGATGGAAGAGGGAGTGTGTAGAACTTTTTTTTTCTGTTAAATGACAGGCCCGCAAGCTTGTGTGCACACTCAAGGGTTCTTTCTCACACTGATTGTGATTTATCTGCACCTCGCTCTGCAGTAAAGCCTATCAGTTTATTTCCATCAGAGCTTGTCTGGAGACTACAGAACAAACAGGAGAGCGGTCAATGAGTGATGTCATCTATAAGACGAGTGTGTCAAGCGTAGCCTGGCTGAGTGTGCACATAGCATCAATGTTTTAAAGTCTTCCAGCTCAAATAAGAATGATGGACGAATGATGAACAAGTAGTGATAGAACAAGGTTCTTTTCTTGATGGGATTTATCCAGATGTTTTTGCTTATAGTTTTGAATAGTTTCTCTAATGGGATCCAGTCATTCTTGACTTGGCCTGTTAGTCCTTTTTGGAAGCACTAATTTGCTATTTGTTTGTTTTGTTTCACAGTGCATATAGTTAAAGGAATCATAAAAAATAAATGAATTAAATGTCCACTATGGGGCATGAACAAGTTACCAGTGAACAAATGACTCAGTGCACAAGTTACCCAGTGAATAAATGACTCAGTGGACAAGTTGCCCAGTGAATAAATGACTCAGTGGACAAGTTGCCCAGTGAACAAGTGACTCAGTTGACAAATGACTCAGTGGACAAGTTAACCAGTGAACAAGTGACTCAGTGGACAAGTTTACCAGTGAACAAGTGACTCAGTGGACAAATGACACAGTGAACAAGTTACCCAGTGAACAAGTGACTCAGTGATCAAGTTATCCAGTGAACAAGTGACTAATTGGACAAATGAATCTATGACAAGTGCCTCAGTGGACAAGTGAATCTATGGACAATTTTCTATGTGGACAAGTGACCCAGTGGGCAGGTGGCTCAGTGGACAAGTGACTGAATGGACAAATGACTCAGCAGACAAGTAATTCAATGGATAAGTGACTCAGTGAACAAGTAACTCAATAGATACCTGACTCAGTAAAAAAGTGACTCAGTAAACAAGTGGATGCCAAAAGAAAAAAAAATAGTCCACTAGTGGCTGTGAAAACTTAGCATAAAACTTTTTTGTTCGTTGGTCAGAATTACAGTGACACCCAAAATGTGTTTCCATAGTAACAACTTACACAGGAGCTTGTATTGTGAACAGCTCGGAAAAACAATTTAGAAAAATGGGTGTAAATGGTTTCTTTAAGTAACATTTATGTAAGGAGTCTCCAGTGTTTGAGGGAATGCTGTATCTTTACGTTTTCCACCAGTCTTTAGGACAGAGTTTACTGTTTTATTCGTTTTCTCGGTAACAAGATAAGCTGTGATTGAAACTTATTGTCTTTATAGTCTTTCGACTGGAATTTAATCCTGAATTCGATACTGAAATTCTTACTGAAGCAAATGCATACTAGTTTGCTAGCAGTGAGCTTGCTGGCTAGCTTAGAATGGAAGGAAGACATTTCTAAAATCTTCTAATGAGGATTTAGGTGTTGAGATGTGGTCAGGTCACGTCAGTTGGGTCCGAGGAACATTTCAGGTCAACGAGGTGCTTTGCTTCTAAAAAAGAAGCTGAACTTTTCTTGTTCCCAATTAATCCTCGTTTCCCTCAGATCTCCTCAGATCGTTGCTGGTGGGAATTCTGCTGAGCAGCAGGAAAGAAGATCTCACCCCACCCAAAAAAAAAAAAAAAAGACCCTCATAAGAAATTATGCTATTCCTGCGGAATATCTCAGAGACAGAGATGACCACGGCTAATCAGTGACAGATGGGAGTTTAATTACTCCTCTGAAATGGGACCCTATAGGCTTTTTTTCCCTCTTCACTCGTTCTTCACAGGGAAATAATGAACGAGCCAGCAGAAGGTGGTTAGCGGATCACACGCTGAGATATTCCTGGGTTGAGCGAAGCTGCTCCTGTCTCCCACTGATCCACCAGAAAAATGAGTCTCGCTGACGAGAGAGATCAGAGGGAGAGGATCGTTCTCTCAGCGGTAGATTTTCAGAAAATATCTACTACAGTCTGTGGAATGCGTGCTGATTGGTCAGGAGGTGTTAGCCTTTCTCGTATTGGGGCTTGTATTGCGGAAGCTCGACATAAATATATTAAAATGTGTCATGGTTGATTCGGATGAAATTTGTGCTAAGGAGATTTGAAAGGAGTCTCCAGTAGGTTTCCCACCACAGGAAAGGCTTCAGGATCAGGATCGTTACAAACATATTAGCATTTCGGATCTCCTCCATTTTTTAAGGACTTACGGTTTTCTTGAGTTTTGCTTTTGTATTTTTTTCTTTACCTCAGCTCTTAAAAGTAAAGCCGTGTCAATTTCTCACCCATTTCAGCAGCCGTCTGATCAGACTCGCAGACGCCGCATCAAGTTATCAGCACGGAATCTGAAAGCTGTTTAGCCTCTGGTTTCTTCCGAGGAAAGTGCGAGGGAGCTGGAAAGTGACTATTTTTCACCAAGCATCACAAGGAATCGGTGTGTGTACGGGGACAGGCTGTCAGCACAAGTGTTAGGCGCTTCATTTCCGGCAGAAACGCGCGATATGTCACCGTTTCAGTTTCTACCTCTTCACCAAAAAAAAAAAAAAAAAAAAAAAAAAAAACAGATCGGCTCCAGCCCGTGGGAAACGATAACCGCAGACGGATTACAGAACACAAAAACTCTCAGGGTCTTTATCAGATACGGAAATCTGCCCTCGGCTCCATACGCAGGATACTGCATGATGGATTTGGGGTGGGGGGGGTGGGGGGGTTTTCGGCACCCTGCTAATGGAAACTAATTATCTGCCGGTTTTTTTTCCCCATTTTACTTTGGCAGACATGTTTGTTGGCATTTAAAAATATCATAAAAACATCGTAGAAATAGAAATGACAGGAAAAAGACTGGAATTTAATAGAAAGTAAAAACAGCTGCAGTTATTTTCAAGCAAATACCATCCTTGGGTTCATGGGTCTTCCTTTCTTTCTTTCTTTCTTTCTTTCTTTCTTTCTTTCTTTCTTTCTTTCTTTCTTTCTTCTTTCTTTCTTTCTTTCTTTCTTTCTTTCTTTCTTTCTTTCTTTCTTTCTTTCTTTCTTTCTTTCTTTCTTCACAGTCAGGTGTCTGAACATAAAACACCTCCATGACCCAGGGCTTTCATCTAAAAAAATCCTTTCCATCATTTACTTTATTTTGATTCTTATTTAAGGAAATACTCTGTCTCTCTCTGTGTCAGTCTCCAAGCACTAATTATCTGTAATATCAAAGATGGGGTTTTTTTTTCTTTATTTAAAAAATAGTGACATACATAAAATAACAAATAGTGACAATAGTGAGAAAATAACATAGATAGATAGATAGATAGATAGATAGATAGATAGATAGATAGATAGATAGATAGATAGATAGATAGAGAGGACAGACAGATAGATAGACAAATAGACAGGTGGACAGACAGTCAGACAGACACATAGATAGACAGACAGACAGATAGTTAGGCAGGCAGGCAGACAGACAGACAGATAGATAGTCAGACAGACAGACGGATAGATAGATAGACAGATAGTCGGGCAGACAGACAGACATATACATAGACAAATAGACAGGTGGACAGACAGACAGTCAGACAGACATATAGATAGACAGACAGACATAGATAGACAGGCAGACAGACAGACAGACAGACAGACAGACAGATAGATAGATAGATAGATAGATAGATAGATAGATAGATAGATAGATAGACAGACAGACAGACAGATAGTCAGACAGACAGACAGACAGATAGATAGATAGATAGATAGATAGATAGATAGATAGATAGATAGATAGATAGATAGATAGATAGATAGACAGACAGATGGAAAGATAGATAAATAGACAGTCAGACAAACAGATAGATAGATAGACAGTCAGACAGACAGATAGATAGATAGATAGCTAGATGGATAGACAGACAGACAGACAGACAGATAGTCAGACAGACAGACAGACAGACAGATAGATAGATAGATAGATAGATAGATAGATAGATAGATAGATAGATAGACAGACAGACAAACAGATAGTCAGACAGACAGACAGACAGACAGACAGACAGATAGATAGATAGATAGATAGATAGATAGATAGATAGATAGATAGATGGACGGACAGATGGAAAGATAGATAAATAGACAGTCAGACAAACAGATAGATAGATAGACAGTCAGACAGACCGATAGATAGATAAATAGATGTCTGACCAGACCATGCTGCATGTGTGAGTCTGGACTCGATGATATGTGGAACTGTAAAAAACACAGGTGACAACTTTGAAAGATTCTTGGGGTAGGAGTTGTTGGATTTCTGACATTACCAAAGCAGAAGTTTCTTCAGGTTTGATCTTTTCCTCAACTTTAAATCCGATAAGATTCATTAAGCATGTAGTGGTGATTCAACCAA
Source organism: Hemibagrus guttatus (assembly GCA_033459395.1). Lineage (NCBI taxonomy): Eukaryota > Metazoa > Chordata > Actinopteri > Siluriformes > Bagridae > Hemibagrus > Hemibagrus guttatus. Next base: position 21,588,336 of record JAUCMX010000016.1, on the reverse strand, counting down.
AGACCATGCGCTCTAGGGGGCACCTGCTTCTTACTAGCCGACTAAACAGCTACGTTAATCCACAAACTGAGTAATAATCACTGCTCTAGTTCTTCTGGGTAAGCAATAGTCAATACTGTTGCATGCATACTGAACTATATTAATGCATCCTGAATCTGCCAAATGCTATATTTAGATAAAAGGCAAACCCAGTTATATGTGTACCTTTAAAGGACACAGCTACTAAAGCAATTTATATCAAGGACACACAAACAAAGAGCTTTAATGACAGCACAACATCAGACAATTCCATATAAATATTTGAAAAGCACTTAAGACATGCTCGAACCCGAGATTTCCTAACGTCCTGAAAGCAGGAATGAACCCGACTCTGGATGGAGAAACCCTGAAAGCAAAAAAAGCCTACGGTGGTATCAATAATGAAGCGTGTTTAAAAATTGAAAATAAATCAGCTGACGAAGCGTGTAAGAAAAGACAATGAAGCGTACGACGTGTTCGACTGTAAAAGAAAATGTGAGTCAGAGGTTCTGCCATCGGGGTCAGAAAGAAAGTTCTGGCACTGGGTCAAACTCATCAGAAGGGCTTTCAGACACGGGGTGGAGTGGAGGAGGGTTTTTTTTTGGCAAGACTCAGCATGGCTAAGTAAAATAACCTTGGTGTAACATGCAGTGCATTATGTGTTCATTTCTGACCATCATCTTACTTGCTAAAAAATTTAGGTAATCTATCTATCTATCTATCTATCTATCTATCTATCTATCTATCTATCTATCTATCTATCTATCTATCTGCCTGACTATCTATCTATCTATCTATCTATCTATCTATCTATCTATCTATCTGCCTGACTATCTATCTATCTATCTATCTATCTATCTATCTATCTATCTATCTATCTATCTATCTGCCTAACTGTTCGACTGTCTATTTATCTATCTATCTATCTGTCTGTCTGTCTGTCTGTCTGTCTGACTATCTATCTGTCTGTCTGTCTGTCTGACTGACTGACTATCTATCTATCCATCTGTCTGTCTGTCTGTCTGTCTGTCTGTCTGTCTGTCTGACTGACTATCTATCTATCTATCTATCTATCTATCTATCTATCTATCTATCTATCTATCTATCTATCTATCTATCTATCTGTCTATGTGCCTGACTATCTGTCTATCTATCTATCTATCTATCTATCTATCTATCTATCTATCTATCTATCTATCTATCTATCTATCTATGTGCCTGACTATCTATCTATCTATCTATCTATCTATCTATCTATCTATCTATCTATCTATCTATCTATCTATCTATCTATCTATCTATCTATCTATCTATGTGCCTGACTATCTATCTATCTATCTATCTATCTATCTATCTATCTATCTATCTATCTATCTATCTATCTATCTATCTATCTATCTATGTGCCTGACTATCTGTCTGCCTATCTATCTATCTATCTATCTATCTATCTATCTATCTATCTATCTATCTATCTATCTATCTATCTATCTATCTATCTATCTATCTATCTATGTGCCTGACTATCTATCTATCTATCTATCTATCTATCTATCTATCTATCTATCTATCTATCTATCTATCTATCTATCTATCTATCTATCTATCTATCTATGTGCCTGACTATCTATCTATCTATCTATCTATCTATCTATCTATCTATCTATCTATCTATCTATCTATCTATCTATGTGCCTGACTATCTATCTATCTATCTATCTATCTATCTATCTATCTATCTATCTATCTATCTATCTATCTATCTATCTGTCTGTCTGTCTGTCTGTCTGTCTGTCTGTCTGTCTGTCTATCTATCTATCTATCTATCTATCTATCTATGTGCCTGACTATCTATCTATCTATCTATCTATCTATCTATCTATCTATCTGTCTGTCTGTCTGTCTGTCTGTCTGTCTGTCTGTCTATGTATCTATCTATCTATCTATCTAAGTTCTCAGGTTTCTCCACAGCTCTTCTAGGTCCACATTCACGCTTGCTGATTTGTTCTGCATTCACAAACAGAACCTGGGTTTAAGAAGATCTCAAACATCAGATTAAGGAATATCTAAATGCTCTCCACCTAGTTACCTATCTTCTGACAGGAACACAGTCTCAGATGTGAGAATATGAGAATTAAAAACGCTCTTCGTCGCCTTCGCTGCTATTTACCGAAAGCAGCAGAACTTCTATTCATGCCGCGGATGTAACGACAGAACGTGGTTCGCCATCCAGGCGCTTTCCTTTTCAGACTTTTTGTATCCGGTGCTCCACTTTCCCGTCACTATAAATGTGATCTTTTTTTTTTCTCTCTCTCTCCCTCTTCATTCGCTTCCTCATCCTCTTGTTTTCAGCGACCCAAATTGTTCTCATCCGGTATGCACAAATACGCATCTGTGACGCTTCAGATATACCACTGGTTTGTTTTTGTGTTGTTCCCCTTCCTCCTGCTCCTCCTCCTCCTCCTCCTCCTCCTCCCTCCTTTTCCCAACCCTTGCGTTCCCTTTTCAGCACACATTGTGGGTAGTGTTTTCGATCGCACGTTATTTTAAGCACGACTTTATGTAAGAGAATAAATTGTGCTCGGAGCGAGAGTCTTCTCCCGCTTTCTCTTTCCAAGATAAGACGGGGAGTTTGAGATGGATGAGTTGGGAAAAAGCAGGCATCGGCCAAGCTTCCGCGTTTTCTAACGCTCTAAATTCTCCAGAACATCAAGAGCTTGATTTTTATTATTATTTTTTGTTTAATCTAAGGGCCAAAAAGAGAAAAGAGAGATTGCTGAGAATTTGTTTTCTATCAAATACTCCTTATTAGCAGCTTTAGGGGGGAAAAACATGCACTTGAAATTTCTCTTTCATATTCCATCTCCACCATGTGAGCATGTGGCACGAATGCTAATTTATTCAACGTTACAGGTTTTTTTTTTTATTCGCAAGGTGAGAATTGTCTCTTTATCAAAAGCTTTTCACATGAAGAAGAGTTTTTAGAGGCCAACTCCATAGTTCAAGTGCTCGCTCACACACGTGTTTGAAGTCGCAGATCTGCTTGGCTTTAGCTGAAAAGGTGCGAGCTTAAGTCTACAGACGAGCCGCCTCTTATTTCACACCGACTTGGTTCCCGTTTGCCCGAAAGGTGAATCTCTTTCTCTTTTATTTATTTTTTTTCTGAAGAAATCTTCTTTTAGCTGAAGTTAGGCCTCACTGTTGCCATAAATTACCCGTCACTGATGTGACAGCTGTGTGAAGAAAAAAAAATAGATAGAAATTGTATTTCGGCATCAAAAATGTCTCCGTCTGCCTGCACCGAGGAGAGATAAACTCAAACCAGAGGACATGAGAGACGCTCAGAGTAAAGAGGAAGAGCAGGAGGGACAGGAACAGGGAACGTCTGAGAGAGAAAAAAGATGGAGGGAGGAAGGAATAGGAATGGATGAAAAGGAAAAAGAGACAGATTAAGGATGAAAAGCGTTCAGATATCGAAAGGTTCTTGAATCTGAGTCATAAGAATCCTTTTCTGGATAGACTTCAAGACAGACGTTGCCTTAACTTAAGACCTCGACAGCTTTATCTCACATAGATTTCCACATGTGTCCAGCTCCTGGGCTAAAAGCTAATTGCTTTCACCAACAACACCACCTTCTAGTCCAGTGTCAGTAATGTCGTTTGTCAGCCGGATTGTTTCCTCGACTCCGAGGTTGACTTTTTCTCTTCATGTCCAAGTCTGGCCAAATCAGTAAGACTGGTTCAGGACACTGCTACACCGAGACTGGCTTTCCAAACTGCTGCAACCTCAATCCCTTAGAAAATTGGTAGATTATTTGGAGCACCAGGTGGAACTACAAGTCAGTCTTTGAAAGAATGTGCTGAAATTGACCATAAGTCCTAAGACACTCATGGTTTCCTAACCAGACAGGATTGGTGGTGTTAAGAATTAGAGAAAGAAATGGTATATGGGAGAGTTTGGAATATACACTTATATTGCCAAAAGTTTTGGGATGTGTGTCTTTACATGCACATGAATTTAATATGAAGTTGGCCCAGCTTCAACTCTTCTGGGAAGGCTTTCCACAAGGTTTAGGAGTGTGTTCATGGGAATTTTGGACCATTCCACTAGAAGCACATTTGTGAGGTCAGGCACTGATGTTGGACGAGAAGGCCTGGCTCGCAATCTCCGCTCTAATCCCAAAGGTGTTCTATGGGGTTAAGGTCAGGACTCTGTGCAGGCCAGTCAAGTTCCTCCACACCAAACTCGCTCATCCATGTCTTTATGGACCTTGCTTTGGTCACTGGTGTGCAGTCATGTTGGAACAGGAAGGGGTCATCCCCAAACTGTTCCCACAAAGTTGGGAGCGTGACATTGTCCAAAATGTCTCGGTATGCTGAAGCATTAAGAGTTCCTTTCACTGGAACTAAGGGGCCGAGCCCAACCCCTGAAAAACAACACCTGAATTCAATGATTTGGAGGGGTGTACCAAAACTTTTGGCAATATAGGTTAGATGAGAGTTTGGTATATAGGATAGTTTGGTATATATAAGAGTTTGGTGTGTAAAGGAGAGTTTATAGGTATATAGGAGAGCTTGGTATATAGGAGAATTTGGTATATAGGCGAAATTTTCCAAGGTATATCCTAAACCCTATCTCCAACCAGATCTGATCTGAGCAGCTCAGTGCAGTAAAGCTCTTACTTTCGCCTCAGCAAGCTGTCGGACTTCCACGTCACCGGCTGCACTCAAGCTCAAGTGTGTAATGAATTTCCTTTTTTCTTTTTTTTTCTAAATGTGGCCTCTGTCATTTTCTGCTGGTGCAAGAAGCATTGCCTTAACAATAAATCATTTCTCTTATTGCCTTTCCACTTCTAAAAGGCACATTTGAAAGCCAAATTGCGCTGCAAAGAGGTTTTCTTTCTTTTTTTCTCTTCTTTTCCCCCCTCCCGTGATTTGCGCACCGGTCATGGTATTTTCAGTTTCACCATGGAGACAAAAAAAAAAAAAAAATGGTGTGAATGGATGAAAAAAATAAAAAGCTTTTTGTCACGAAATACAGAGTACAGCGTGAGCCTGGGGTCTGTATCAATATAGATTATTTCATGTAGGGGTCTCCTTTAAGAAGTACAATAATATTAGCTCCCTGAGTGAAAGTAGGCGTTAGACCAGAGGAGAGTGATGTGGTTTTAGGGGCAGCTTTATTCCTTCTACATTCAGCCTGAAGAAGGAGAAACTTTTTTCTTTTTTTCATTTGCACAAACGGCTAAATCACTTGACATTTTCACTTTATTCTCTAGAGCCTGGTTGCTCTAATGGTTGAAACATGGCAATATCAGACATCCTTTGCTTTCCTTCATCAAGAATTGAGGTTTGATTTTAATTTCATACCAGAGCACTCTGGTCAGGTTTCTGATTGCGTTGATTAATTCATCGCTAGCAGCGGTTTCAGCTGCAAGGCTGATATTAATGCGCTCGTTGTTTCTATAGCAACAACCCGATCATCGACAACGGGTTAACTGTCGATAAGGTTATACAACCACAAGTGAAAGAACATTTTAGGACACTTCAGAAAAAAATCCTATCTAGGATGAATTTCCACCTCGTTCCAGGAAAGGCTGGCTACCGAAGGTGAATAAATCAATAAGCTCACTAGCATCAGCTAGGACTTTTCAGACTCTGACCCTAGCACAAGCTAACACAAGTATTTCACTCGTCTTTATTGAAGGATGGCCTTGAACCAGCTGTGGCAGTCGGCGCCAGATGTTTCCACTGAGAGGGGGATTATGTAGGAGTGCTGCACTGTGACTTTATTACTTCTAAAACAGATGGTTAAAAAGAAATGCTAAAAATAGTTTGTTCACGTGCTATTAAGATTGCGCGTGTTACGTCGACATTGGTAAGAAATCATCTGTTAATGAAGGCGATTTTCCAGCAAGGGTTGCTTTGGTTTTAGGTGAGGTAAAAATTCCTTTCCTTTGAAACTTTAACATACCGGAGACTCCTGTTATAGAGCTCCTTATGACCCGAAAGACGTTCCTGATATCCTGCTTGGTTCTGTGGTGATCCATGATGGTTCATCTGCAACACAGACCAAATGAAATGTTTAGCCATTTAGAAGATTTAAGAGAAGTCAAAAGATATTTCACTTGTTGCTTCGTTTTAGGAGGAAAACAAAAAAAATCCCAAATGAATTAGTTGATAATGAGTCACATATGTTCACGACCGATGAGCATTGTGTGTGTATGTGTGAGAAGAATATGGTTGCCATGGAAACCCACGTCTCCTGTGGACATGGCAACCATCCTTAGACATGCTAATAAATTAATAATATTTTTTTTTTCCTAAAGCAGTGACAAAGACCTTATTCTCTCTTTAATGACAGTGCGGTTATTTAATAAGCGTTCAGAGAAAAGAAATAAATAGCGATGAAATATTAGCAGACCTCAAACAGACAATTTGAAGGAATGCAAATCCAAAACCATCGTCCTTGCAGCTGAGGCGTCGGAAATGCACGCCGTTACATAACGTGTATATTTTGCATCAGAAGCACAACCCACACACCAGCTCAGGTCTTCGGTGTCAGCGTGTCCTCCAAGATCTCGCTGTTGTAATGTCCTCTGCGGTTCCGTGAGGTTCTGCTTCAGACCGAACGACCCAGCGGCTCAGCGCCCATCTCTATCTTCAGCAAAGGTCAAAAGGCTTCTTCAGACAACACGAGGGAAAGTTTTGCACTTCTCCGTGCCTCCGTTTAAGCTGTAGGTTCGAGTTTGTCCTAGACCACTCCAGAACTTAAAATCAAGATCGGTCTCACACGTCTCCGCAAATTTGTCGAGCGCTTCCTAAATCGCTTCCTCACGTACAAGGGCTCGTACTCTGAAGCGCAGATTCGAATTCGAGTCGGAGAAAAAGTCTCTTATACGTACTTAAAGTACGGAAGTAAAAATATTCTCCAAAGATAAAGACGTCTACCTCAAGTACGTTTCGCTCCTGACTTTGTATTAAAAAAAAAAAAAACACTCACTAATGTGAAGGTCTACAAATTACACACAGTGGAACCTCAGCATACGAATGCCTTCTCTTATGAATGTTCGCCATCGGCATATGAAGCATTTTCGTCACACGAACAAACCGAACCGAACGCTGGCTAAGTTGCGCGTACGTCCGGGAACCTCTCAAAACTGTGTTGAACGAGTCAATGCACGATACCAACGTCACCAAAAGCTAGGTGATCTTTCAGGCATTTTTTTGTGGACAAAAGTAGCTCGGGCTACTTTTAGCCCGGGCTTGGTGGCACGACTTCCTGTGAGGACCCTTGACATGGAATGCTTGGCTTGGGTCAGTTCTTTGTAAGCAGCCATACAGTTTACGTACACTTCGTATAGGTCATATCGGTCATATTTCTCACTCATTTCCTATAAATGACTTTAAAGAAAGCATAGGAATCTAGCCATTCGGTCAGGACAAACATAACGGCATCCTGTAAAAGGAGGAGGAGTTAGCGCTATTTGAGTCTCCGCAGTGGCTGAGCTGCATTACCGGGAGATTTCACACACAATGTACTAAAAAAAGGACACACTCTTTTAATGTTATTTCTGTTAAGCCTTTGATGGAGTTTTGTGGGTGAATGTAAGTCAGCTGTGTCATGTACATGCTTTTTAACTAATAAGAGCAGATTTAGATCATTTTGATAATGTAAGTTGGCAAAAAACATCGAAAAGCATATCAATAAACATCAACAACACCTTGACTATTCAGTCTCCGCAGCAAGATCGCATCGGATATGGCTACAAGGAGACAGATTCCCCAAAACTGGACGGACAACTGGTAGGAAAATGTCACTTTTTTTTTCTCTCCAGTCTTCACCTGCCTAGCTTCAGCGATTCACTGTCCCGCTATCAGTTTTCCAGAACCTTCTCCCAGGCTTTTCTTCTAGAAACAGGAAACCGGACATCTCAGGCTGTTATTTTTGCCTCGTTTGTGGGAAAAGTCAGACTTAAGAGAGTATTATCTCTGCCTTAATATAGCTTTTAGGGGGATTTTGTTCGATTGCATACAGTAAATTCTACTGTGTGGAGAGAAATGCAGGATATTTAATACACCAAAGCTGGATGTAGAGAAGCTCTCCACAGGAAAACTGCCTTGGTGTGTGTGTGTGTGTGTGTGTGTGTGTGTTATCCCGACTGCATTCGTTAACAATTCCTCCAAATCGCATTGTTGTTGTTGTTGGGTTTTTTTTTTGTCCTTTTCCTTTTGTCTCTCATTTGTTCAGTTATCTCATGAAGAAAAGCAGGCCACTCTTTTTGTTTCGCATCGATGCTTCTTGGTAATAATTAGGCCCAAACAGGTGCTCCGCTGTCTCGCACTCATTATAGCACGTGTTCTTTTTTATTTATTTATTTATTTATTTTTAATCATTATTAAAGGCTTTTCTGATGTTCTTGCTGTTGCTCCTGTCACGCTAATTAAACCGCAGAAGTCTGCGTTTAAAGGCCCTGGGCGCAGAGCTTTCTGCGATTTCAGGTGACGAGCTTTGACAGGTTTCCTTTCCTCTCCTCTGGGTGTCAGGTGCGGCTCCTTCGAGGCCACGGTGTTAAGACTAATCTCCAGACATTTTTTTTTTTTATTTTTATTATTATTATTATTATTTTATTTCCGAGCTCTGGGTTGACGCGCGCTGGCACTTTAATATACGCACTCATACTTCAGCTTCAGGTTGTCTGGTGATTCCTGTTGCGATTTGTGTGATGTAGCCGGGGATTAACGTGCCATTTCTGTGACATTTCCGAGCTCGGAGAACAAAGCGGGAGTGTGTGCTGCAAACTCCCCGCTCCTAGCTCTAGGGGAGCCCGGTAATTAGACGAGGGATTAAAATGTTAATCTAAATTGTTTCTTAACTCTAACCCCTCTTCTCCTGCCTTCCCGTCTCCCCCTTTCCTCTCTTCCTCTATCATAGCTTTTAGACTTCCATTCATGTCGTACGCTGTGGCCAACCTGCGTGCGAGTCAACCACGCGATCCGGCGTGAGTGCTAGATTAATGCTGTTCGGAGCAGTAGTTTAAGTTGAATTCCGTGTAGAACGTCACGTGACGGATGGGTATCGTATCAACCCATCAACCCAACCCATCGCAGGGCGCACACACACACACACTCTCATTCACTCACGCAATCACACACTACGGACAATTTAGAGATGCCAATCAACCTACAATGCATGTCTTTGGACCGGGGGAGGAAACCGGAGTACCCGGAGGAAACCCCCGAGGCACGGGGAGAACATGCAAACTCCACACACACACGGCGGAGGCGGGAACCGACCCCCCAACCCTGGAGGTGTGAGGCAAACGTGCTAACCACTAAGCCACCGTGTCCCCCTACAAATGCTGATTTTTTATAAATAAATAAGACAGCACGAATATAGATGTTTTTTTTAAAACATGTATTCTGCTTAAAAAAGATCAAGAAATGAGCTGAGGTTAAATCTAGAAGAAAGAACTAGGAAGAAGATGATATTAGTTTATCCTTCTTGCTTTCTCGTGAAGCAGCTTTGCTTTTCTAAAGCCAGGTTATCAGCTCCTTCGCAGTGCTGCTGTGTGTGTGTGTGTGTGTGTGTGCGTGTGTGATGCATCTGTGCTCAAATCACCTCTGTTCATTTACAGTAGCTTCAGAGCTCCAGAGACACGGCTTTGGCACACACAGCTGCAGGATTAATGCTCGGGACGCAATCCAAGCCAAGCAATGCATCATCGTGTGTGCTCTAAACATCGCTGATACCAATATGATGATTTGGAGTAATTATCCTTCGGCGCTCGCGTGCTCCTGATACGACTGCGCGAGAGCATAATACAGTACACGGGCTTTGCTGGGGAAAGTGGCTCGAGGGCGGGGCTTGTGGAATTTTTTATTGTTTTTTTTTTTTAAATGAACACTATTACACTCTCTCTTGGTTTTCTGAATCCATGCCGTGTTCCTTTCAAGGAAAGTTTGCGCGAGGATGCGTATTGATCAGACGTAGCTGGACAGATAAAGTGTGCTGGTTTCCGGCTCTTGGTGTAAGGAGAGTAGATTTTGCTCAGCCTCGAAACCTGTCTTCTCTTTTCTTTCTGCCTTCCCCCTTGTGTAACGGGAGGCACGTGCGAAAACAAATAGCTCGTGTCAGCCTGTGAGTGTCGCTCTGTGTATGAAGGTTAGCGAAACAAAGCGCTTCGGGTGTTAGCGAGCTGAAGGGAGAGGAGGCCGACGAAAGGACACCCGGAGAACTAAATGGCAAATTAAATGTGAAATTTGCAGACATGTGTTGAGAGACACGGGGCATCTCATTAGGACTTCACACCTTAAAACACACACACACACTCACAGCTACCCAGAGACAAGCGCGGGACAAACACACGTTTATATTCAAACCCAGGTTCCACCTTTTCTCTTCTTTTCGCTTCTCTTCTCTTCTCTTCTTTTCTTTTCTTTTCTTTTCTCTTCCCTTCTCTTATTTTTTCTTCTCTTCTCTTCTCTTTTCTTCTCTTCTCTTCTTTTCTTTTCTCTTCTTTTCTCTTCTCTTCTCTTCTTTTCTCTTCTCTTATTTTTTCTTCTTTTCGCTTCTCTTCTCTTCTTTTCTTTTCTCTTCTCTTCTCTTATTTTTTCTTCTCTTCTCTTCTCTTCTTTTCTCTTCTCTTCTTCTCTTTTTTTCTCTTCTCTTCTCTTCTTTTCTCTTCTCTGCTCTTCTTTTCTTTTCTCTTCTCTTCTTTTCTCTTCTTTTCGCTTCTCTTTTCTTTTCTCTTCTCTTCTCTTATTTTCTCTTCTCTTCTCTTCTTTTCTCTTCTCTTATTTTTTCTTCTTTTCGCTTCTCTTCTCTTCTTTTCTTTCTCTTCTCTTCTCTTATTTTTTCTTCTCTTCTCTTCTCTTCTTTTCTCTTCTCTTCTTCTCTTTTTTTCTCTTCTCTTCTCTTCTTTTCTCTTCTCTGCTCTTCTTTTCTTTTCTTTTCTCTTCTCTTATTTTCTCTTCTTTTCGCTTCTCTTCTTTTCTTTTCTCTTCTCTTCTCTTATTTTCTCTTCTTTTTGCTTCTCTTCTCTTCTTTTCTTTTCTTTTCTCTTCTCTTCTCTTCTTTTCTCTTCTCTTATTTTCTCTTCATTTCATTTCACTTCTCTTCTTTTCTCTTCTCTTCTCTTATTTTCTCTTCTCTTCTTTTCTCTTCTCTTATTTTCTCTTCTCTTCTCTTCTTTTCTCTTCTCTTCTCTTCACTTCTCTTCTCTTCTTCTCTTCTCTTCTCTTATTTTCTCTTCTCTTCTTTTCTCTCCTCTTATTTTCTCTTCTCTCCTCTTCTCTTCTCTTCTCTTCTCTTTTTTTCTCTTCTCTTCTCTTCTTTTCTCTTCTCTTCTTCTCTTCTCTTTTTTTCTCTTCTCTTCTCTTCTCTTCTTTTCTCTTCTCTTATTTTCTCTTCTCTTCTTTTCTCTTCTCTTCTCTTTTTCCTCTCCTCTTCTTTTCTCTTCTCTTCTCTTCTTTTCTATTTTTTTCTCTTCTCTTCTCTTCTTTTCTCTTCTCTTCTTTTCTCTTCTCTCCTTCTCTTCTCTTCTCTTTTTTCTCTTCTCTTCTTCTATTCTCTTCTTTTCTATTTTTTTCTCTTCTCTTCTCTTTTTTTTCTCTTCTCTACTTTTCTCTTCCCTTCCCTTCTCTTCCCTTCTCTTCCTTTCTTTTCTCTTCTCTAACTGTCTCTCTCTCTCTCTCCCTCTCCCTCTCTAGGAATTCAGTAAGCTGCATGCGCATGAAATAAAGTATGTCCCTTTGTCTCTTTCTGTCTCTTTAGCTAGATACCATAAAGCGACGTGTCGAAACGATTTACGGCACTTTCGGGTATTAACAGTATATAATACCGTCGTTATAACACTACTAATAACATGCAGCAAACATGCGCCAAGTTTCCGCACATGCGCAGTACAAATCGCGTTTCTGGTACGGATCGAGTAGTGACAGTGCGTCGAAAGTGAATAGAAAGTCGTTCCACTAAATACTGTGTGTTAATTGGAATCTGTGGGGCTGAGTGTGTGTGAGTGAATAAGACAGTGACGATTGCAGATACAGATACACACCATTTCTCAGGATAAATCCATACGCTTAAGCCAAACTCATATGTTTTCATTTCGCCCGTGCTGCATAATCAGCTGGAAGTGCATCGATTTTTTTTTTTTTTTTTTGGGGGGTGTTCAGCTCTACCTTAAAGCCTCCACAGGAGTGTAATTAAAAGAGTTATGGAGTAATGCCCCAGAGGAGTGCAATCACCCCCCGCCTCACACCCCCCCAAACCCCCCCCACCGTGCCTCGCTGTTTAGAGGCAGCGCTCATTTAGACGCTCGTCGTTAATCATCGGAGGCATCCAGCCGGAACTGTCTGGAATCTCAATCGGTGACCTGGGCAAGCTTTGCACATTAAATGTCCTTCTTGCTGTTGATTTGAACTTTGCTTGTTTGCTTGAAGCACCAGAAGTCACATATTTGGCATTGATAAGTAAATACACCTCAACCCGGAATCAGGAAGTGACCGGCGTTCCGTGACGATAACTGGATAAAGGCATTCTTTAGTAAATATTCATCGTAATTGCAGTGGTGGAGGAGTAATGAAACACAATTCATGGTGTGCTGGGATAGAAAAATAATCAGTGATGTTCAAGGAAGTAGCCTGATGTGTAAAACACGAAGCATAGCAGTTCAAGAGTGATTATAGAGTCGCAGCTTTACCTCAGACTGACACTGGAGACTCCTTCCATGAATGGCTTCTTAAAGAAAAGCAATAAAAAATAAGAATCAGCACCTCCTGACCAATCAGCACCTCCTGACCAATCAGAACGGAGCATTCAAAAAGAAAGATTCAGGGGGGACAAAACAGCAAAGCCGTCTGTATCCGCAAGTAAATGACGGTTGACATGAAGCCATGGTGGCAATGGAGCCATCAGAAATACTGGCATCGGTACTGAATGCATTATGGGTTCCTCTCTGTGGTATTGGACATGCACACACACACATACACACACAGAGACAGAGAGAGGAGGAAAGAATGAGGGGAGGGAGTGGACGTGAGGATTGAAGAGATTTCAAACCCAGACTGATGTCTGCGTAAATATTTGCCGTCTGATGATAAACACGCATCCATCAGCCAGAAGCTTCCGGAGGCTCAGACAGGCCTAATAACATGCATGGTATTATATCAGTGACCATTACTGCAAAACATGCCTTCTTCGTTCCTCAAAAAAAAAAAAAAAAAAAAAAAAAGACGAGATAAAACCATGCAGCAAAGTTCACCCCCGGCGCAGCTCTGTCACGAAAAGAGAGAGAGAGAGAGAGAGAGAGAGAGAGAGAGAAAGCATTACGGCCACAGCGCTATGTTATGGAGTCACTGGCACATGAAATGGTTTAATATTCCGGGGCGGTAGCTTTAATGAAATTAATTTCAGAAGCCATTGTAAAGAGCTGATGGTGTCATAAAGCGGCCGCTTTATAGCCGTCGTCCATCATCGTGATCTCGTGACGTCTCGCTTCACCGATAAAAAGACTTTAATTGGCTCCGAAAGGTTACGCCAAGCGACAGGACACCTGTTTAAAAAAAAAAAAAAAAAAAAAAGAAAAAGTACATGGTCTTCTCGTCTTCTGTCTGGAAAGCGCGGTGTCCTCCAGTGTTGTCCGGCGTGATATCAGGACGTACATGAGGTGAGGTGAAATGTCAGGGCCGAGAATCAGATTGTTGTCCTGGAAGGAGAAGGGAAATAAAAAGATGGACTTTTCTTATAATCGTTACAGACTCACAGCCAGTGTTGCCATGGTGACGTTTCCTGTCGTGTGAGGTGTGAATCTGGAAGTCTGGTGTTTTCCAGACTCGAGCTAATATTTTGTGTGACTGTGTTCATGTAGTTTTGGATTCTTTTAGTGGATCTGAGTCTCTGCTACTTGTTCTGGGTTTAAGGGGCAATCAGAATTCTGCAACGGCTCATGGGTTCTCTGTGTGGGTCTGAAGTTCTGGTTCACGTAGTTGTAGGGTTCTCTGTGGGCCCGAGGGTCCGGTTCTGGTCTTAAACTTCTGTTTTTGTTCAGCATGTTTATCAACTTGCTTGGCTCTGTTTTCTTTTAGCTAAAGGTCCGGTTCTGGTGTTAAGGTTCTGATTTCGAGGCTCGAGTTGACGTTTCGGTTGAGTTAAAGCCATGTTCAGGGTTCTCCTTCTTATCCAAGGGTCAGGTTTTGGTGTTGTGACAGGTTTCGATGTGTGTAAATGGTTATGGGGTTCTCTTTGTGGAGAGAGTCCGAGTGCAACCCTAACCCTAACCCTAACTTTAACACCAGAACCACATCCTTAACCCAACACGGAAAACCTGATAACTCCATGACCGTGTCCTAAGTGCTGAGTTCAAAAGCCTAAACTGAGGTTATGGATCTGTTTGTAGTGTTAAAGTTGTTTTTCTGGAGGCACTCTGTGAGTGTGTGTGTGTGTGTGTGTGTGTTACTTCCGGTGTGTTGGGATTCATCGTATATTGTATGTGGAGCGGTGCTTACAGTACCATTCGTTCTCTGTGACATACTTTAGCCTTGGTGCCAGATCTCAGCAGCAGCTGGGGCTCATGTTTGAGGCCTGATGGGATGCGACAGCGCCCGGCGGCCTGGCTTCCCATCCCAGTGGTCAGCAGCTGCTAAACAGCGTTAGCGTCTCGTGCCACAGCTGGCGTGGGAGATGTTTTCTGACGTGGCATCAGGATAAACCTTTTTATATCTGCTCCAGGTTTTTCAGCATTATCGGCATCACCTCCACGAAAACCTCTTGGAGATCTGCTAACTGCGTTCTTTTAAACAATTAAAAGTGCGAAAGAGACGAGAAATGCTGCTCAGGAAAGATTTCTAGGCGGGAGTCAATTCCGCTCAAGTGCGCGATATCACATTTCTCATCAAAGGTTAAGTTCATAAGATTGGTGTTTATTTCATTTGTGCACTGATCCACGAGGACTCACAGTTAAATTCGCTGTAGTATGTGTGTGTGTGTGTGTGTGTGTGTGTGTGTTGGGGGGGGGGGGGGCTGGGGGGGGGGGGGTTGGGGAAGATGATGATAAATGAAGGAACCGCATACATTAGAGCAGGGTGTGTCTGTGAGGATCATCCATCAGCCTTACGTAATGACGTTAATTTGAAACTCTGCGCTTCTAATATATGCCTCTTTGTCTCATGCATAAATGATTCGATCCTCCGGAGAAAAAGATTCATGCCGAAGCGAGATCTCGGCTAAGACAGGACGTTTCGTTTAGGACGTACAGACTTCTCGATGCTCCAGATCATCTCCGTGTGCGGTGGCAGCTCCTTGTGTCTGATCTCCTGACGTGCGAGAGGTGTGAGGCGTGTGAGAAAGGTGCGAAAGTGCCGCGCTGTAATGCTGCAGTTTTGTCACCCGTGATGTAGCTGAAAGGAAGCAGCATCGTCGCGTGAGTCTTTCAGATTCTGACGTCGAGTCAGGATCTTCAGCCGCTTCCTGTTTGTGTATTTTATACTCAAGTTTTACTGAAGTGATCACCTGAAAACATGACAGCGTTCTGCTGTTCAAGCTCCTCCCCTTTACTCCGCCTACTTTTTTTGTTTCATCACGGCTGTGCAGTTTAATGATTCGACTTTCGGTGCGTTCGATTTTTGTCTTTTTGCACAACTTCTTCCAAAATATCGCACAACGCCAGGATGTCGCGGTGAAGAAGGGTCGGGTTTTACGTCCGCGTTGTTTAAGCAGACGTCTACAGCAAAAAAAAAAAACCCCACAAAGGGTCACCCTGGAGAGCTAATAGCAATCATCACGGCACTAAATTAAGACTCATTAAGTAGAGCGCATCCGGCGAGAGCTCGCCTTTAGGTTAATGAAAGCCGTTTTTGAGCCGAGGTGGACGTTTTGATTGCGCTCGTCCTGCTGTAACCCTCCTGTAACGGAAAGCCCTGCTGATGATGAGAAGAGCAGCAGGTTAATCCTCGTACAGCAGGTCGACGCTGTAAAAATCGGAGGGTTTTTTTTTTTCTCTATCTGACAAAATGTAATCGCTAACCGTGAGAGGAGGAGGAGGAGGAAGAGGAGGAGGAGGAGGCAAAATGAGACAGAAAGCACTAAGTGATGTATGCCCTTCATTGGACACAGAACATTTAGTTTTCATTAAGAGTTAAACACGTACACGATACATTAGCAGGGGTTCAATAGCCACAGCTCGGCTCCTCGTCGCGTTTCAATCTGATGAACTAGCAGCTCGGATCTTGGCGAGAGATGACAAAAGGAAATAGGAAGAGCAGCATTAATATGACTTATACGCAGAGCACCATTCAGTGCTTCGCTCCGATTGGTCTTGAAGGAGTTGATTTGTTTGCTAAGAGTGTCGTGTCTTGCTGCGAGAAAACGTCTCGTCATCCATGAGATCTTTTTTTTTTTGGAGGAGGAGGAGGAGTCTCCAGAGTCGAAGAAGCTGCTCATCGTTGATTATTTTTCTTAGAATTTGTGTTTTATCCTCATAACATGTGGTCACATCAGCTAGCAACATAGCATCAATCTTTTCTGCCGAATTTTCCTTCAGACTCATATCGTATATATTCGGTTACAGAGTCTGAATAAGTTCCAGCTTTCCCAGAACAACATATTTAGCTTTTAAATATCGTACAAAGAAACGTCCGGAAATCTACACCCAAATTTCCTCAGCGTATTCTGCGGTTTTTCTTCAAACACCTCATCCCCTCCACCCCGAATCTGTTCCCAGTTTCCCTCCGGAGGCTTTTTAAAGGTTACCTGTTTTACCTCCGGTGCAAGCGCGGAAAAACAAACCGACTCGGTGAGCAGCAGATGCCCGATTGTTCTGCGGCGTGGGTGGAAAAGGATAAATTAGCAATTCATCCTTAATTACACGGAGCAGAAAAACATTGCGCCTAACAAATGAAGCTACGGAATTACTGATAGGGCTCCATTTTTCAGGAATACAAGGGTCCGAGCGCTGGCTGATCATCATCATCATCATCCCTCACTGCTGCCTGCTCCTAAATGTCCGACGAGGTAGAAAAGCAAAATAATAAAAAAAAAATGTAAAAATCTGCGGCTGTTTTCCAGCGTCCGGGTGAGCAGTGGAATATCAGGCTGGCGAGCGGTGCATTGAAGTGCCGTGGTCATTGAGCGAGAGGGATTTATGGCCTGCAATCCATCAGCTCTGATCTTAAAAGCCTGTGATTAACAACGGAGAGGAAGCAAGGCTTCAGAATGGTTTCTGCTGAAGCCTGACAAGGCCGTACTACTCACAGGCCTTTTACTCTGCCTGTTAACAAGCCTGCGTGTGTGTGTGTGTGTGTGTGTGTGTGTGTGTGTACACTGTGCATCACGATGCAGAGATCAAAACACAGAAACTGCCGATCCCACTAACGCATGCTGTAATACTAGCCGTATTTCGGAACGGTGTTCGGAATCACGTTTACCCCGTCATAATGATTCCAAAACCCAGGTCTTGAGTCTTTCTTTCCGTTTGTCTATCACAGGAGCGGAGCACGCCGCCACGGTGACGCACCCTCTCCCCGCCACCTTCTCGGACCTGCTGCCTCACTTCCTGGTGGAACCGAACGACGTCTACATCGTAAAGAACAAGCCTGTGACGCTGACCTGCCGCTCCACGCCCGCCACTCAGATCTACTTCAAGTGTAACGGAGAGTGGGTTCACCAGGACGACCATCTGATCGAGCGCACCGTCGATCCAGCTACAGGTAAAAAAAAAAAAAAAAAAAAAAAAAAAATCCTTCATGATTTCCTAGATCTAGAAATTTCTATCCGATTCCAGGAAGTGCTCTATCCTCACGCGTGCGAATAAAAAAGGCTAATAAACAATTAAAGCACTTTTTATTTCATTTAGGAGTTAGAGAAATCATCTCCTGCTGTCGCGTAACACCTGACGTTATCAAGCCTGCTTTCAAACACATTTTTCTACTTACATTAGTGAAGAATGATGGGATTATAATGTGAAATTGCATTACTTTTCCATCACTTGTGACATTAAAAAAACAGTCTTTACAGCGCAGACAGACTTCTCGAAGATGCATCATAATGTCAGGTTTGTGTCCTGATAGAGTTTTAAAGTGAAAAGTTTTGAAAAACCGATCGGATTTCAAACGGCCAATTACGAGAAATTGATGTCTGGCCAGCAGGCGTGATTAAGCGGAGACGCTACAAACGGACAGTTCCTGGGTCGGGATGGAGAAGGCTCTAGGCGCTGCCCGGAGATTAGCGTTTTGATTGATGTTTTGACTAAAAAAAAAAAAAAAAAAAAAAGTCCCACTGACGCTTTCGGAAGTGATGAAGTACCCGCTTCTGAAGCTTAGAAATGTGGATTTCGGGGAAAGTCGACACACAAAAGAAGAAGCTGAGGCACGAAAGAAGGACGCTCTTTTCCGAAATGCATTTTTTCACTAGACAGAAAGCAGCAGGAAGCTTAGGCACTCTTCCAAACCAATTTACGCCATGGCTGCAACCTTTATTGTGCATAAGACTTAGCTTAGGTTTTGTTTGCACTTAGGACCGTTGTGCCGTCACGGGCTTAACGCTGACAGTGGCTTTATCCTCGGAGGAAAGGCATAAATAATAAGTAAGATCTATCCAATTTCCTTTTCTTTTTTTTTCCCCCTTCTTTCCTCCTCAACCAAAGAAGCCATGTTGCATTATCCGGACTCATAGTTTTTTTTAGACAGAAATTCTTGTTTTTTCCTGCCACAAGCACCGGATTTCTTTCTTTTTCTTTTCTTTTCTTTTTTTTTTTAAATGTATTTTTTAATTTTATTTCAACTCAAACCACGAAACCATGTTGCATTATCAGGACTCAGTTGTTTTAGACAGAAATTCTTCTCTTTTTTTTTCCCAAAAGTGCCAGATTTCTTTCTTTCTTTCTTTTCTTTTTCTTTTTTTCTTTTCTTTTTTTCCCTCCTCAAACAAAGAAGCCATGTTGCATTATCCAGACTCATATTTGTATTAGACAGAAATTCTTGTTTTTTTCCCAACAAAAGCACCGGATTTCTTTCTTTCTTTCTTTCTTTCTTTCTTTCTTTCTTTCTTTCTTTCTTTCTTTTCTTTTTTTAATTTTAATTTTTTTTCCTCATCAAACAAAGAAGCCATGTTGCATTATCAGGACTTATAGTTTTTTTTTTTTTTTTAGAAATTCTTCCTTTTCTTTTTCCTAAAAGTGCCAGATTTCTTTTTTTTCTTTTATTTTCTTTATTCTTTTACTTTTTTTTTTTCCATCGTCTGTGCCGCTTATCCTATCTATTCTCGGGCCACGGGGAGCCTGTGTCTATCTCAGGCGTCATCGGGCATCAAGGCAGGATACACCCTGGACGGAGTGCCAACCCATCGCAGGGCACACACACACACACACTCATTCACTCACGCAATCACACACTACGGACAATTTAGAGATGCCAATCAACCTACAATGCATGTCTTTGGACTGGGGGAGGAAACCGGAGTGCTAACCACTAAGCCATTTATTATTTATTTTATTTAATTTTTTCCCTCAACCAGAGAAGCCATGTTGCACTCATGGGTTTTTTTAGGCTTTTTCTTTAGGCTTTTTTTTTATTTTTTATTTTTCCAAAAGCTCCGGATTTCTTTCTTTCTTTCTTTCTTTTTTTTTCTTATTTTTATTTTTTTTTTCCCCACAAAAAAAACAAGCCATGTTGCATTATCAGGACTCCTAATTTTTTAGACACAAATAACTTTTTTTTTTCCATAAATTGCCAGATTTCTTTCTTTCTTTTCTTTTTTTTTTTTTTTTTTTTAACATTCCCAAGAGGTTCAATCAGGGAGATTTGTGTGACGCCGGCAGAAATGGGCTCATTTGTTAAGCTCTACCTGTCCGTGGGTGGACGGCCGGCGCTCGCGTCCTTCGTTGATTCATTACCACCGATGGCGAGTCTGACTCTCTGCGTTTTAGCAGCACACTGGAACCAGCTTCCATCAGACTCTAATTGGTTAATCTTATTGCTTCAGGAAGTATCTTTAACGTTCGTTTGGCTGAATCTAAATCACCTTAAAACGCTACACACACGTATCCGTGCTTGAGATACGGGACTGAATTGTAACAGAAACTCTCTTATTGAACTGCCGCTCATTAAAGCACGCTTTTTTAACCACAAGGCCTCGTGTAAGACCTTCAAAGTGCATTAGAGTGCCATCAAACACGCACCACTTGTTAAAATCATTACCGGCCCGTCGATAATATCGATTCATATTGAAAACATACTTTAATAAATCATAAATCTGTTTGTCAGAGGGCCAGGGAAAGCTACAGCCTTCTGGCCAGTGGTATGTTTTAGTAGAAATAAAGATTTTTTCTTTTCTTTTATCTTTCACGCAGTAGCGAAGTCATTAGCCGCTATTTAGGTTCGACTGGTCAGCTGTAGTGGATGGTCCGCATGATGCATTTTTGGCATCTTTATTTTCACTGCATTATATTTAACCTGAAGGTCACTGCACCCCAGGGAGAATAGCGTATCAGCGAAGTATAATAGAATTATTCATTATTACTGTTGAAAACTCTCTCACCAGCTTTCCTTCCTCTCGCTAGTTTGTTTTCTTTCGCTAGTTCTACTTCTCTTTCCTGTTTCTTTTCCCTTGCTAGTTTTCTGTGTTCTGCTGCTAGTTATTTTTACTTCTCCTTTGCTTTCCCTCTCTCTTCACTTTTCCTTTGCTGCTCTCACTAGTTTGCTGTCTCTCTTCAGCATGCTTTACTTGCTAGTCTGTTTCTCTTGCTAGTTTGTCGTCTTTCTCTCGTTTTCTTTCTCTCACTAAGCTGCTACTCTGCTGTTCTCCACTAGTTTTCCACTAGTTCTCTCTGTAATCTGTTTCTCTCGCTAGTTTTCTTTCTCTTGCTAGTTTTCTGTCTCTTTCTAGTTTTCTTTCTCCCACTAGTTTTCTTTCTCTTTCTCGTTTTCTTTCTCTTGCTATTTTTTCTCTCTAGTTTTCTTTCTCTGACTAGTTTTCTTTCTCTAGCTAGTTTTCTTTCCCTTGCTAGTTTTTTCCTCTCTAGTTTTCTTTCTCTGACTAGTTTTCTTTCTCTCGCTAGTTTTCTTTCTCTCGCTAGTTTTCTTTCTCTCGCTAGTTTCCTTTCTCCCGCTAGTTTTCTTTCTCCCGCTAGTTTTCTTTCTCCCGATAGTTTTTTCTCTCTAGTTTTCTATCTCTAGTTTTCTTTCTCCCGCTAGTTTTCTTTCTCTTGCTAGTTTTCTTTCTCTCTCTAGTTTTCTTTCTCTCGCTAGTTTTCTTTCTGTCACTAGTCTTCTTTCTCTTGCTAGTTTTTTCTCTCTAGTTTTCTATCTCTAGTTTTCTTTCTCCCGCTAGTTTTCTTTCTCTTGCTAGTTTTTTCTATCTAGTTTTCTTTCTCTGACTAGTTTTCTTTCTCTGACTAGTTTTCTTTCTCGCTCTAGTTTTCTTTCTCTCGCTAGTTTTCTTTCTCTCTCTAGTTTTCTTTCTCTCGCTAGTTTTCTTTCTGTCACTAGTCTTCTTTCTCTTGCTAGTTTTTTCTCTCTTGTTTTCTTCCTCTCACTAGTTTCTTTTTCTCTGTACTTTTCTTTTTCTCACTAAGTCTCTTTCTCTCTAATTTTCCTTCTCCTAATAGTTTTCTTTCTCTCTCTGCTTTTCTTTCTCTCTCCTGTTTGCTCAGGCTTGCAGGCCATTCAGAATATTTGTGCAACTGAACTAACGGCTGCCAAATTTAAACTGAACTGGGAGAAATTCTAGCACAAGTACTCGCAGCCATTGGAAAGTCTCTAACAGTCTAAACTTTTATTATGACTCAGAACCCAGCGTTGACCTCATTAGAAAGTGGAGTTAGCTTCACTGGGACTGAAAGTTTATCTTCGTCTCAGCATGACCTGTCATACACTGATCACAGAGTCCTTCCTACTTTGCTAAATCGGTCTTTTTATATCTGCTAGTTTCTTGGTGGTCACTGAACCGGTGTTCGTACAGGATCAGTATCAGCTGTTGGTCAGTGAGGAGAAGAGATATCCCCCCCCCCCCCCCTCAGTCTGCTTCACTACATCATGTCACAGTCACCTGTCTATTAAACACACTTATTATAGTATTTGTTTTATGAGCCTGTCGTTTATCAGGCACGTCTATTACCTTGTGTTTTGCCCAAACAGACCCCGGTGTATTAATTTAACGACATTTCTGATGAGCCTCTTGTCCTTCACCTGTCCTTCGTGGGTTTTTTTTTTGTTTGTTTGTTTGAACAAAAAAAAGCCTTGCCAGTAGCGTGTTACGGCCGTCTTTCCACCAGCCGAGTTTTTTGTTGTTAAAGGAACACAATTTGGACCATAAAGCCGTCATGTTTTTACGAGGACGTCTCATTAAGCATGCAGCACTATCCCACTGGCTGCTAATGACAACAAGCCCCAGGCAGTTTGGCTGCTCACTAGAAAAAAAAAAAAAAAAAAACCCGCCGTTCTCTACTGCGTGTGGTGTAAAGGGATAGAATTAGATCTTTCACTGCCTTAATAAGACATAATGTACGGAATAAAACATATCAGAAAGCAACATTATAAGACAAAAATTAATGATAAAGTCTACGCTCCTTGCGTCACGTTGCATTTTGGGAAGTTTATAGTTTACAGGCTTCCATATTAAATAGAGTTAACCTTTCGTGTTGGATGTTAGACCCGCCCTTTTATCTTAGACCCCGCCCCTAACGCGCTACAGAACAGTCAGTGGGAAAAACAGCTGAATTTCCGTTCATTCGGAGATGAAAAGTGTCAGTTGTGTCCAAAATTATTTAGTGTGATTACGAATCACAGACTTGTAGTCAGTTTTGCAAATCTGTAACAAAAAATTGTAGTGTTTGATTTTTTTTCATATTGCAATTGTGAATCGTTCACATGTTTGTTTTGTGTATTTAGGAGATTCAGCGAAGATCAAGCCTCAAAAGCTCTTAACAATGAACATCCAATCAAATCATTGAGCTGTTTATGTAATTGTTACATATATATTGCTTTAGACGCATCACTGAGTGTCTTTGGCTCTGTGCTGCATCTCCTATTGGTGAGACACAAGTCGAACATGTCTGCATGCATCATCCACACAGTTTCATCAGTACCTGCCATTGGCAATGTGTCCTTCTGCATCCCACCTGAAAAAAAAAGCCTGTGCTCAGCAGTTCGAGTTTCTCGCTTGTTTTCTTTTCTAGGCTTGAAAAACACCATTACTGCTGTTCTAGCAGGGGTAGCCAGAGGGCAGAACAGGCAAGAACAGGCTTTATAATGACTACATAGATTGGTGCAGTGGAGCTTCTCGTTGCTGCTTTGTATCCCTCCATGTTCAGCACTAAGCTTTTTTGAAATACTGAAGAGGGAAAAAGAGTCGCATGCATAAGCTTGTGGTTTTGATCAGTAAATTGACACACACACACACACACACACTCATCACAAGGGGTGGGATATATTAGTCAACAAGTCAGTTCTTGAAATTGGTGTGTTGGAAGCAGGAAAAATGGCTAAAGGTCTGAGCGACTTTGACAATTTGTGATGTTTAGACCACTGGGTCAGAGCTTCTCCAAAACAGCACCACTGGTTGCAGAGGTTAGTATCTACCAAAAAATGCCCCTAGGAAGGACAGTGGGCTCGTAAGGCTCATTAGTGCACTGTGGGATCAAAGGCAAGTCCGTCTGGTCCTATCCCACAGAAGAGCTACTGCAGACCGGACGGAGTGCCCATGTTGATGCCTGTAGACCAAGAAGGCCTGGTCAAATGAATCACGTTTTCCTTTTTACGTGGATGAGATGGCACCAGGATGCCATATGCGAAGAAGGCATTAACAGCAGGGGCACCTTTTAGCAGGATAATTCTCCCGTGAACACTGAAAAAATTGTTCTGGAACGGTTTGAGGAACATGATGAAGAGTTCAAGGTGTTTTTTATGGCCTCCAAAAACTCGTAAGATTTCAGTCCGATTGGCCATCTGTGGCATGTGAGGCATCCGTGTTTTTTTCCCCTCGACTTTGTGGCTTGAACACCACAGGTTGCAAATAGCGTTATTCATTTTTTAAACATCTATTTTTCACAACAAACTCAAGGACAGTCATGTCCACTGATAGGTTCTTCTCCTTAATAATCACAGGAGCCTAATTAGTGCAACATAGTATTGTTGAGGATTAGGAATGCCTGCGGACATGGCATCCCTCGACGAGCTGTTTTGCTGCTCATCATTTCGGCTCATTGGAATCTTTGGGTCTGTGAGACAGTTAGAAGGTCGGGGCTGTCCGATCTGAAGGAAAGACAGCAAACGGCTGTTCTGAAATGTCTGGGTTTGTTTGCATCACACACGCTGGCTTGGGAAGTTGTTTTCCTCTGTTTGCACCTACAGCACCTCAATTAGTTGGTAAACAGTGTTGTTGATGTTGCAATATATATGTAATAAATTCCCAATATCGATTCTCACCACGTAGCTTATCACTTCTCATTACCTGTCCACTAAAATCTCTCTAACTCTCAGTCGGAGCACATGCTTGGGATGTCGTTTGTACGGTGCGTATGTTCTACCCAATCGGATGATGAGATAATCTCAAGACAAGGCGGTGATGAAGACATATCCGCCCAGAGAGGAATTGATGCTGACAGCACATTTGCGTGAATTAGGCCTGCACGGCCCTCGTTCCACTCCAGGTGTAATTACCCATCATCCGACTGCCACCTCAGGTGCGCGTTCAAGATGCTTTTCCTTCTGCCGAGGCCCTCACACATTACACTCGGTCATGTTATCCTGCCGAAATCGTTTCGAGTGTCTTTCAAACATTATCACGGGTTTTTTTTTTCTTTCAACAGAGCAGCTCTGATCATCTGCAATCTGTCATACCTGAGGACGTCTCGAGCTTGTACAGCACCGCGCGTGTTCAGCTAACATGGCACTTTGCATCGCTTGAAAAAAGCAAACAAGCCGAATAAGCGTCTCTCTTTACAGAGAGTATGTTGGAGTGTCTTCCCGGGAAAGAGTAATGAATATTAAATGCAGGTTCTAATTGAATGTTGTCTAAGATCTTATCTCCTAATTAGAGATTCCACATTCGCTTTGCACCGCTTAATTTAGATTCATTTGTTCGGGTTTTCAGGCATGAATTTTTTGTTCACACTTTCTAATTCAAAATCAAAGTGCAGTGCATTTATCAAATAAATTAGTTAACTTCCTGCAGAACAGATTTCTTGACTTTCATTTAATTTCTTAATGACAATAATTTCCTCGCATCCAGAGACGAGTGTGTTTTTCACTCCTCACATGCAGAGCTGGGATGCGTTGATGAGATGAGAAAGAGATATTTATAAAATATTAAGTGAGTTTTATGTTTGTAGCTGAACAGATTGTTTCAGTGCAGTTTCACAGCCATCAATGCGTTAAGCATCAGCGAGCAAGCCGCTGGTGTGGAAACCACCTTGAAATACAGTAGAGGGATCCTACTCACCTTTGGCTGGCTTCGGGAATGTCAGATAATCAAGAAAATCCAGAGTATAGGGAATTTAAAGTACAGTAATGTCAACCAATAAGGACAGCCATTTGGTAATCACTGGGTATTGTTGTTAAAGAGATCATACTCAGCAGTCAATCAGTGAAGTGGGATCAGGAGCCTGTAGGACTCAAGATGACAGAAGTGGGAAGCAGAAGCTGGCAGGAGTTTGATTTGGATAGGGCAGAAGCTTCTTGAGCTCAGGATGGAAGGAGTAGGAGCTAGATGGATCTTGTTGACCGCAGGAGTAGGAGCTGGACAGGACCTTGTTGACCATTGGAGTAGGAGCTAGATGGGTCAAGATCTTGTTGACTGCAGGAGTAGGAGCTAGATGTTCATGATCTTGTTGATTTCAGGAGTACAAGCTAGATGAGTCAGGATCTTGTTGACTGCAAAAGTAGGGGCTGGATGGTAAGGATCTTGTTGGCCTCAGGAGTAGGAGTTGGATGGTCAGGAACTTGTTGGCCTCAGGAGTAGGAGTTGGATGGTTCAGGATCTTGTTGACTGCAGGAGTAGGAGCTAGATGGTCAAGATCTTGTTGGCCACAGAAGTAGAAGCTAGATGGTCAGGATCTTGTTGACTGCAGGAGTAGGAGCTAGTTGGGTCAGGATCTTGTTGACCACAGGGTTAGCAGCTAGATGGTTCAGGATCATGTTGACCGTTAAAGCAGGAGCTAGATGGTCAGGATCTTGTTGACCACTGAAGTAGGAGCTAGATGATTCAGGATCTTGTTGGCCTCAGAAGTAGGAGTTAGATGTGGGGATTGACAATTCAAGATAGCAGGACTGGGAACTAGATTGGGCAGGATCTAGTTGGCACCAAGATGGCAACTAGGTGGGGCAGGAGCTTCGTTTACCACATGATGCCAGGAGAGGAACTAGATAGGACAGGTTCTTGTTGACCTCAGGATAGCAGCAGTAGGTACTAAACGGGGCAAGAGCCTTAGAGTTGTATTAGAAGGTTCCAAATTGGTGCATTATTGTAAGGGCCTGTGCATGGCTGGTGCAGGCTTTAGATAGACCAAGAGTAATTATTACCCATCAGCAGGATCCATTAAGATGTTATGAAAGGTTCCAGGAATGGAACAAACCTTTTAGGCCTCAGGTTGGCATGTGAAAGATCTTGATTATCGTAAGAACTTGTAATCTTTAGAGGGACAGGAGTGCGATCTGGGTAACGCAGGAGCACATGGGCCTTTAAAATGACAAAAGTAGGATCCTGATGGGACATTATCCTGTGGGCCTCAGGATGGCTGGCATAGGATTTGAATGGGGCAGAAATAATTACCCATCATCAAGGTAATTACCCATAACCTACTGCATAATTACCCAACAAGAGAATAGGTAAAAATCCAGATGGGTCAGGAGCTTGTTTCAAGTGTAATCTGGTGCTAAGTGATGTCATGGGAGTGAAGTGGTGCTGAGTGATGTCATGTCGTAGATTATTAAATGTACAGCATCAAAAACAAGCCTTTTATACTACAAATCCACCATTATTTTCTGATTATACCAGATGCCAGTCTTTTTTCTCCTGCAACAGTTTTGTTAATAAAAATAACAATCCTTTAGTTAGAGTCTGTTTTGCACATTTTCCCCAGTGAACTTGACCTAACCGAAACCGTCTGCTATTTTAATGAGTAAAGCAAATAAGTCGGATTTAACAAAAGGGTTGATTCTCTTTTAATGTACACTTTTATCAACACTGCTGTTCACAGTGAAGTGTGTTTGTTGTAAACCAAGGACATTCTCACTGAGCAGAAATCCCTTCACTTCTCTTTCCTTTCTTCTGTATGTTTTATCAGTCTGAATGATCACTACGATGCTACATTGGTGTTTTCTAAAAACAAACAAACACAAAGCCTAAAAAATTCCAGTCTGGTCACAAGAGAAAAGAAGAAATGTGTAGCACCACCGTGTTTAATTAATGTGTGGAATAAACAGGTGTATTTTCTTAAGGTTGTGGGCCTCCACGAACCACCAGAACAGGTTGGTATTGGTTCTATAAGACTTTGGAACTGTACTGGAGGGATGTGGCTACACATCCCTCCAATACGACTACACTAATTCATTAATGCAGAAAGAAGAAACTGAACAATGATGCTTAAATATATGAAACAAATCCTGAGCAAGTGCGTGGAGACGGAGCTACCATGTTACTCCAGAGACTCTCATAAGTGTTCAGCAGGGCTGAGATATGGTCACTGTGAAAGCCAAAGCATACAAGTTCCATCATGTTCATTTTACATTTCTAGCATTTGGCAGATGCCCTTATCCAGAGGGGCCCAGCAGTGGCAGCTTGGTGAACCTGGGAACTCAGAACCTTCTGATCAGTATTCTAACACCTTAACCACATCCTCATTAAACCTCTCAGTGGTGGCTTCATCGTGGAAGAGACCCCCCAGTGATAGAAATGATAGAAATCGGGATAGAAATGTTTCATCGTAGGATCAATCATAAAAGGTTTGTATCGATCCTTCAGTCCAAAAATAAATGACACCTATAGCATAGCACCGGATTTTCCTTTAATATATCGTCCACTTGCCTCAAAGGAAGCTGAAGAATTGCGCTAGCCTGCACGACTGCCTTACTTACACGTTTTTCATTATGAAAAGCGAGTCTTGGTGAGTAAGAGCATGCGAGGAGAGCGGATGAATAGCCCCAGGGAGAGGGAATTATAGGCAATTCTCTGAAATTTAGAGAGTGCTATTCCTATCCTGTCCACTCTCTCTGAACAGTGTAATTAAGTCCATCTTGACTCTCATCTCTCTGATTAAACTGACTGTTGGGTGTTTGGTGAGGAGACGTCGCTCTTGGACAATCTAGCTTCATCCCTCTTGTTCCTGCACTTACAGAGTGAAGGATCAAGATCAGGGCAGAAAACTACATTTTATCAAACTTTCTGCATTTTTTGGTTTCTGACCAGTGAATGAAAAAAAGCCGTTATACAAGCAAAAATAGATCATGATTCAGACTCGGCAAACTAATAGACTAATATGAGTGAATGCACCGGGAGAAACCGAATGAGGCAGAATTAATGGCAAATGCAAGGCAAGACTTTGCAAAGACGCAGAGAAATATTCAGAGATTATTTGAGGAGAAACATGGAACGGCATACACTCTAAATAGCTAACTAGGATATATTAAAGGTTAACTGTATAACCATGATGGTCATGTTGCAAGTAGCTACTTAAATATTCTCTCACACAGGGCCTTCTGTCAATTCGGGCAACTCCTGCACCATTGGAGGACCTTAAGGAATAGTGTAGCAGTGCTTAGTGCTAATAGAAAGCGGGCTCCTACTGTAGGTAGTATGTTCTGGCTGATAGCCATCAGCAGATGTTGATCTGGGTCACCTCAACTGTGTAATGCAAGATTTCCTGGAGCAGGTCCAATACACATCATAATCCAACATCCTACCAAGTGACCTAAAGGCCTGGCTGCCTCTAGGGCAGAATGTAGCATGCACTATGTATTGACTTTGCTCCATATTTGTACATTTTGGCTTCTTTTTTTGCCTGGTATTATACTGTTGATAAAAAGCTCTCAGAAGGCAACGCTACCCTTAAGGCACGGTAGCCGTCTGTGTGCTGACATTTTCACAGCTAAATCTTTCAAATGCTTGACACCACAGGATAAATACTTACAGATTACATACCTATGTAGGGACGTGATTGTGGTTTTCCTATATATTTTTTTCCTGCTGCTGTGACCAAACAATCAAGCAAGCTCTTTATCCAGCTAAATCTCTGCTCCAGCATTGGATGCTCACCACTGATGAGTTAGTAGCTAGTATCTGTAACTCTATTCATACGACTCCATATGCTTTACACAGTAACATTCGATTCATTAGTGTTACATTTTCTAACTTGACACTCATTAGGAGCAGTTAAAATCTGCCGCTAAGATCAGACCAGCGAAGTCCTTTAATAGCCTTTAATAGGCTTTCATTTTTTTTTTTTTTTTTTAGTAAGAGGGAAAAAAACTCATCTGAACCGAACGGACCTGCTCATGACTAACAGAGTGCCTTCAGGGAAGCTGAGACCAAACCTGTAACGAGTTGCTAAAGAATAATTCTCACTTCTTGGACTTATTGTCACTGCCAGCACGCTGGAACCTAAATAACTTCAGCTTAATTGCTCACAAGATGGGCAAATAATGAGATCCAGCTTTGCAAATGGTTTTTTTTTTTTTTTTTTTTCTATTCAGATTTCAGAAGCGGCGCTGCTTTTATTTCTCGGTAACAAATAGTGCAGACTGTAGGTGGCTGGTTTTCAATCAGTGTGAAATAAAATATGTATTTATTTAAAAAAAAAAAAATCATGTCAATTATAATTGTATTAATTTGTGTAGGTGTAGCAATCCCATTTTTTTTTTTTTTTAAATATATACGGACATATTCATATTACAGGGTTTAATTGAACCTTTTCCTTGAGAGACTTTTCTTTTCGAGAGACAATGAAACGATGCGCTTAAACGTTATCAGGCATCAGGGACCAAATAGCTCTCTCTGAAATGCAAATAGAACATCCAGCGAAGGCTTAAACATGATATTTAATGGGCCATCGGAGGAAGATCAAGCCATCATCTCAGACGGAGCTGATACGTCTAAAAGGCCGAGCGCTAATGAACAGGAGGAAACCAGAGAAGCAGCGAGCGGACAGTCGACTCCTAAATGAGTCGTAATGGGCTCCACCACCTGCGAGGCATCGATCAATAGCGATGGGGCTAATTGATAAGGCGTTATTAGCAGCGTTCCAGGTAATGGGCATTGTATTTCATCCTGTCTGCGTGGGTGATGCGGCCCGGGCTTGGTGATGAGGCATCGGAAACAGATGGCAAGGTCAACGGCGGAGGGAATCCAGCTGCCAGCGTTAGACCAGTCTTACTCGGGTCAGAGCCAGCGTTTGAAGCTGCACCTTTGCTGCATTACTTTACAAGCAGTGAGTAAAACATGATGACAGGCCATGGAGCGATGAAACAGAGATAAAAGGGTTTGTTTTTTTGTTCTATAATTTCCTGTAACTGCACACTGAACCGAAGCCATTTATTCCTTTTACGCCACAGCAATTTGTCGTTATAGTTTTTATCCATTTATAGTTACATTAAATGTTGTGTTCCTGTTATCATTTATTTTATAGCAGCTATAAACAGTTGTTTCTTCACACACACCTTTTTTTTGTTTGTTTGTTTGTTTTTTTGTTTGTACTTTCTGCCATTTGTTTAACTGAGGAACAGCAAAGGCTTTCATGATATCATGATGCAGCGCGACCTTTGACACTGGAGACTCTAAATAAACCTCTCTAAAAGCCATAGCGTATCACAACAACGAGAATTTTGCTATAAACCTGGGACTTTTTGTAAGACAACAAATCAACACCTACTAAGCAAACACGACGAAGCATTGAACAGAGCTGAAATTCGAAGAAATAAATGCGGAATTTAAAAGGCGGTAACTTCTGACCTTGCTGAAATTTGTGTTCAGCGTTAAACAAACCGACTTCCATTAAAGAGAAAATATATATATATCAATCAAGACAACAAGGTTTGTGTAAAAGTATCAGGTCCTCTGCTCAAAATAGGTAAAAAAAAAAAAAAAAACGCTGTCAGAGACGAGGTAAGTGCACGCGAGGAGGAGAAATGCTTTTCCGACATAAACTGGGCGTCTCGCCATCTCCCTCGCAAGGGAGAGATCTGATGCGTTGAAGAAAAAAACAGGCCTTGAATAAATAAACAGTGTTTATTACATCAACTCAAAAAGGCTCTATCAATAGCTATAAAGTGACAAAGCATGTTGGAGATGGAAGTTAGAGGAAAGGCGGATATTCTTACTTCTTTGTTCTTTTTTTACTGTGATTACAGATTCGGAACGTTTATATTTAAACATCTACAGTTCAATAAAAGAAGCTTGTTTCCCTCTACAGCCAAAAGTATGTGCCCCCCCTGACCATCACACTCACAAGATGTCCTCACTGCTGTTATAATAAGCTCCTCTCTTCTGAGATGGTTTTCCACCAGGTTTTTCAGAATCAGAAAGAGCTTTATTGCCAAGTATGTTTGCACATACAAGGAATTTGTTTTAGTGTCACAAGCTCCAGTGCACAGAGACAACAACAACAATACAAATAACAACAACAAAAAATAGGATGAGAAATAAAAAATACACATATTTAAATAGGAAAATAAAGTAATTTGTATGTACAGAATAGAATAGAATGAGTTGAGATGTAGGGATCTGGGGGTGGTAACAAATAAATATGAGGTTATTGCACTTTTTTCTTTTTTTTTTTTTTTTTTATTGCCCAATGTTGGGAACATTCAACTGTTCAAAAGGTAGGTTGCTTGGGGGAAGAAACTGTTCTTGTGCCTGGCTGTCCTGGTAGTTGCTGCTCTGTAGCGTCGGCCAGATGGCAAAAGGTCAAAAAGGAGATGGCCTGGATGTGAGGGGTCCAGAGTGATTTTCAGAGCCCTTTTCCTCACTCTGGATGTATACAGTTCTTGAAGGGTGGGCAGGGGAGCACCAATAATCCTTTCAGCAGTCCGAACCGTTCTGTGTAGTCCTCTGATGTCTGATTTTGTAGCTGAGCCAAACCAAACAGTTACAGACATGCACAGAACAGACTCGATGACGGTTGAGTAGAACTTTGTTAGCAGCTCCTGTGGCAGGTTGAACTTCCTCAGCTGCCGAAGGAAGTACAATCTTTGTTGGGCCTTTTTGATAAAGGAGTCTATGTGAGTGTCCCACTTCAGGTCCTGAGAGATGGTGGTGCCCAGGAACCTAAATGACTCCACTGTTGGTACAGTGCTGTTCATGATGGTGAGTGGGGGGAGTGCAGGGGTGTTCCTCCTGAAGTCCACTATCATCTCCACTGTTTTGAGTGTGTTGAGCTCCAGTTTGTTAAGACTACACCAGGCAGCCAGCTGCTCAACCTCTTGTCTGTAAACAGACTCATCACCGTCCTGGATGAGGCTGATGACTGTAGTGTCGTCCGAGAACTTCAGGAGCTTGACAGATGGATCAGTAGAGGTGCAGTCGTTGGTGTAAAGGGAGAAGAGCAGTGGGGAGAGGACGCAACACTGGGGGGCGCCAGTGCTGGTGGTGCGGCTGTATGACGTGAATTTCCCCAGTTTCACTAGCTGTTGCCTATCTGTCAGAAAGCTGGTGATCCACTGACAGATTGAGCTAGGGACAGAGAGCTGGGTTAGTTTGGTCTGGAGGAGTGTTGGGATGATGGTGTTGAAGGCCGAACTAAAGTCCACAAACAGGAGCCTCACATAAGTCCCTTATTTGTCCAGATGCCGTAGGATGAAGTGCAGTCCCACGTTGACTGCATCATCCACGGACCTGTTTGCTCGGTAAGCAAACTGCAGGGGGTCCAGTAAGGGTCCAGTAATGTTCTTCAGATAAGCCAATACCAGTCTTTCAAACGACTTCATGACCACAGACGTTAAAGCAACAGGTCTGTAGTCATTAAGTCCTGTTATCTTGGGTTTCTTTGGGATGGGGATGATGGTGGAACGTTTGAAGCAGGCAGGAACTTCACACAGCTCCAGTGATCTATTGAAGATCTGTGAAAAGATGAAGGCCAGCTGGTCAGCACAGGTTTTCAGACAGGCTGGTGTGACACCGTCTGGGCCTGGTGCTTTTCTTCTCTTCTGCTTCAGGAAGATATGACGCACATCATCTTCACTGATCCGAAGTGCGGGGGGAGGTTGTTGCTGGGGGTGTTAATGGTTGTCTAGAGAGATTTTCAGATGGGGTGTTAGACCGGCAGTTTCAAATCTGCAGTAAAACTCGTTCAGGTCTTCAGCAAGTTGTTGATTGGCCTCAGTGCTGGGGGATGGTGTCTTGTAGTTGGTGATGTGTTTCAGGCCTTTCCACACTGAAGCAGGGTCGTTGGAAGAGAACTGGTTTTCCAGCTTTTTAGGGTAGCTCCTCTTAGCCACCTTAATCTCCTTATTCAATGTGTTTCTGGCCTGATTGTACAAGACTCTGTCCCCATTCCTGAAGGCATCCTCTTTGGCCTAACGAAGATGTCTGAGTTTTGCTGTGAACCATGGCTTATCATTGTTGAATGTTAAATAAGTCCTGGTAGGGATGCACATGTCTTCACAGAAACTGATATATGATGTTACAGTCTCTGTGAGCTCATCCAGATCAGTGGCACCAGCTTCAAAAATACTCCAATCAGTGCAATCAAAACAGGCTTGTAAGTCCTGCTCTGTTTCGCTGGTCCATCTCTTTATAGTCCTTACTACAGGTTTAGCAGATTTAAGTTTTGGCCTGTATGTTGGGAGAAGATGAACCAGGCAGTGGTCAGAGAGTCCTAAAGCTGCTCTGGGGACAGAGCGATATGCATCCTTTATTGTGGTGTAGCAGTGGTCCAAAATATTTTTGTCTCTGGTGGGACACGAAATGTGTTGTTTGAATTTTGGCAGTTCATGTGAGATGTTTGCTTTATTAAAGTCCCCGAGAATGATAATAACAGAGTCCGGATGTTGTTGCTCTGTGTGTGTGATCTGATCAGCCAGGTGTTGTAGAGCCGAGCTCACGTGCACTTGCAGTGGAATGTAAACACTCACAAGAATGAATGAGGAAAACTCCCGCGGCGAGTAGAACGGGTTACAGGCGATGAAGAACACTTCCAGATCAGGACAGCACATCTTCAACGCTGTTACATCTGTGCACCACCTTTCGTTGATGTAGAAGCATGTCCCACCGCCACGCGCTTTCCCCGCTGATTCTGCGACCCGATCCGCTCTGAGCAGCTGGAAGCCCGGCAGATTAAGCGCGTTGTCCGGAATGGCGTCGTTCAGCCAGGATTCAGTAAAACACAGAGCAACAGAGTTTGAAAAATCCTTATTTGTCCGGGAGAGCAGAAGAAGTTCGTCCATTTTGTTGGGTAGAGAGCGGAGATTCACCAGATGGATGCTAGGCAGCACCATTCTAAAGCCGCGCTGTCTGAGCTTGACGAGCACACCGACTCACTTCCCCCGCTTGCGCTTCTTAAATCGTTTGAACAGCGCCTCTGCTCCGCCAACTACAATGTCCAGCAAAACGTCTGAATAATTGAAAACTGGTAGAATATTGTGTGGCGTGTTCTGCTGAATGTCCAGCAGTTCATCCCTGGTAAAACTGATCAAGTTTGAGAAACAAAAAACAGGAAAAACTAACAAAACCAAAACAAACACCGGAGAGCTGCACACTGAGGCGGCCATCTGCGGCGCCATCGTGATTGATTTCAAAATTTATCTTCTCCCAACATACAGGCCAAAAATTTGTTCCATTTGAATTTGATTCCATTTGAATTTGATATAATGTCGAGATGTTGACGAGGCTCCAGTTCCAGTTCCATCCCATAGGTGTTCAGTGGGTGTTCAATGGAGTCACAGTCAAGGCTCTGTGCAGGACACTCCAGATCTTCCACTCCAACCTTAATACACCATGGAGATGTTCATGGATGTCAGTGGACAGGTGTATTGAGATGCTGGAAAAGGTTTCGGTTCCAGAGAAGGGAAATTGTAAAGCTAAAGCGCGCTGTAAGGATTGAGCTGCAGGATCCATGTACGGAGTAAAACAGCGGGGCAAACAATCCAAAAGAGCAAGGCAAAATACGTAAACTGAAATTAACAGGCAAAAGGTAACACGGATTGGTAACGCTAATCCGGAAGTAAAAACCGGAAGTGTATCAACGTAACCCGGAAGTGTCAGAATTCGGGTAACGGCTCCCTCTGGCGAGTAGTAGAGGCATTCTTAGACATGGTTGTAACACGTGCAGAAACTTTCTAGACGATTGTGTGCTTTTCATTTTTATTTATTGCAACAGATTTGGCTGTGATGGTCAGGGGTGCACATACTTTTGCCCATATTGTGTATTTTGACCCACAGAATGACTGGCAAGCAACAAAATGACAAAATTTGTTCCATTTGAATTGCCATTTTCTCAAATTTACTAGATCGACTCCTCAAAACGATCCTTTTTGGTGCATGCAGTCCGACCTTACTTTAGTTCTCCGCTCAGGAGGAACTTTATTTTCAGCAGCACATGCTCATCGTGGATGGTATATATGTGTGTGTGGCGGTTTGGAAAAGCCCACCAGATCAGATAGATTCTAGCAATCAGACAGCTTTTCTATCTGTAAACACACTCTATAGGCAAAAGTTTATGTACCCCTGACCATCACATTCCCTCACTGCTCTTATTAGAAGTTCCACTCTTCTGAGTAAGCTTTAGTTTCTACTACAAGGTAGTTCTGCGGTACCAGAGAAAAAACAACTATGCAGATCATGGGTTCCTCTGGTCCGTCAGCTGGTCAGGGTGATGATGTTCCACCTGTCAGATGGTTCAGCTCGACCAGGCGAAGGGTTTTCCTAGACCGCTGCACATCTACAGTCCTGGAATCTTCACGCTGCTGACTTAGAATTCTTCTCCGTCTATTTTCAACACCGCAGAGTCTCACCGCTCAATTTCCGTTTGACTCCCCGCACACCCTGATTCGCTCAAGCGGTCAGAATAGCTGCTCTGTATCATTTCTTGAGACAAAAAAAAAAAAAAAAAAAACCACGGTCAGCCTGGAGCTGTGATGATTCACAACCTGATAGATGTCAAGCCATCTGCTATTAGTGGAGTCATTTCTGTGGGGTTTTTTTTCCTTCCTTTTCTTGACAACAATGGCAGCCTCTCGTTTCTCTCAGCGTAGCGTCCACATCCCACGCAAAATCCATTTCAATTCCAACCCACAGCTTACAGCCAGGAAGTAATTACTTCTGGCCATGCACAGCGTCCTTGTTGTTGTGCGCAATGCAATCTGGACCAACAGCAGGAGCATGATAGAGATTCCCGAGCATTTATTTTTTCATTCGGCCGCAAATTTGCTGAAGAGGGCCGCTGGGCTGTCACACCTCCTGCACGCATGCGGGCTGTAATGTTGATGTGTATTATTATCAGGAAGTGATGTCGCTATTATGAATTGCTGTGATGTGGATACAGCGAAAAATGTCAGGATGCTTCCAGACTCCAATTTCTTCTGGACAGTTTAAATCTCAGATAAATTGTCTGTTATCATTTTACTCTCTCTCTCACTGTCTCTCTCTCTCCCCATCTCTCTTTCACTGTCTGTTTCTCTCTCCGCAACTCTCTCTCCCTGTCTCTCTTTCTCTCACTCTCTCTCTCTCCCTGTCTCTCTCTCACTGTCTCTCTCTCTCCCCATCTCTCTCTCACTGTCTCTCTCTTGCTGTCTCTCTCTTCACAACTCTCTCTCTCCATCTCTCTCTCTCGCACTGTCTTCCTCTCTCCCCGTCTTTCTCTCTCACTGTGTCTCTTCTCATCTCTCTCTCTCCTCATCTGCCTCTCACTGTCTGTCTCTCTCTCCACACTCTCTCCCTTTCTTTCTCTCTCTCTCTCTCTCTCTCTCTCTCTCTCTCTCTCTCTCTCTCTCATCTCTTTTCTCTCTCTTCACTGTCTGTCTCACTGTCTGCCTCTTTCCTCAACTCTTCCTTTCACTGTCTCTCTCTCTCTTGCTGTCTCACTTTCTCCACATGTTTCTCCCCCTGTCTCAGGTCTCTTTCACAATCTCTCTCTCTCTCTCTTCTCTCCTCTCCTCTCTCTCTCTCCCTCTCTTCTCTCTCTCTCTCTCTCTCTCTTTCACTGCTCACTGTCTGTCTTTCTCTCTTGCTGTCTCTCACCCATCTCTCTATCTTTCAGTCTCTCTTTCTTTCTCGCTGTCTCCCTATCTCTCTCTTGCTGTCTGCCACTGTCACTGTCTCTCTCTCTCTCTCTCTCTCTCTCTCTCTCTCTCTCTCTCTCTCCTCTCTCTCTCTCTTTTTTAGGAGAAGCTTTAAAACCCATGTTTTTATTCCTTTAACCTCTGAGCAAGCATGTTGTCTTTTTTCTTTCCTTAGCTCTTTTCTTAGCTCTTTAATTAGCGTGCAGGTCTTTACCAGGTGGCTTGGGTATTTATCACTTATCAGGTGAGCTGTTTCTCGCAGGTCCTCCTCATCAGCACCTTGGCTTATAAATAGATGAGCTTGGCGGCGACAGCGACGTGACGGCTTAATAGTCAGCCGGGAGTTTTGATTGACAGAGGGAGCTAACGGGTCGAGGCCGCTCGCATAGCACCGGAGCGTGAGAGGAAGACACGCACGTGAGTCCTCGCATGCTGTCATGTCGCGCTTCACGTTTGCGTTCTCGTGGTGGTGACGGTTTTGGACAGGACGCTGTTTTGACAGTTAAGAGTTGATGCGCCATCGTTATTGCGTAACTTTTATGTTATATTATTTTCTTATGCACTTTGACAGCAAACACGGTGTCATTTCTTTTATAGTGTCACAGTACCGTTGAGTCATCTGAAGGTGTTGATTAAAATCACAGCTTTTTCTTTATTCATTCATTGATTGTCTACCGCTTATCCGATCTATACTTGGGTCACGGGGAGTCTGTGCCTATCTCAGGCGTCATTGGGCATCAAGGCAGGATACACCCTGGACGGAGTGCCAACCCATCGCTGGGCACACACACACTCTCATTCACTCACACAATCACAAAACTACGGACAATTTAGAGATGCCAATCAACCTACAACGCATGTCTTTGGACCGGGGGAGGAAACCGGAGTGGGCCCCAGGGGGAGAACATGCAAACTCCACACACACATGGCGGAGGCGGGAATCGAACCCCCAACCCTGGAGGTGTGAGGCAAACGTGCTAACCACTAAGCCACCGTGCCCCCCCTTTTTCTTTATTATTAAGGTGTTTTTTATTATTATTGATACTTTACTGTGTCTATAGTATCTGATTGTCTTGCACCTTCAGGGTTTAGTGTTCGAGTCCTGCCTCTCCCCTGTGTGCATGTTCACCCACTGCTTCATAGGTTTCCTCCAGGTTCTCTGGTTTCCTCCAGCAGACATGCATTGTAGGCTGATTGGCAGAATTATCCGTAGTGTGCTCTGAGATTGACTGGCAACCCATCCAGGGCGGACCACCTTGATCCCTAAGTCCCCTGGGGAAGACTCCAGGCTCCCTGTGATCCTGTGTTGGATAAGTGGAACAGAAAATCGATGAATGGATGGATGAAGGGATGGTTTGGATGGGATGGATGTATGGATGAAATAATGAATATTGTAGATGGATGGATGGATGGATGGTTGGTTGGTTGGATGGATGAAGGGATGGTTTGGATGGGATGGATGTATGGATGAAATGATGAATATTGTGGATGATTGAATGGATGGCTGGATGAATAGATGGATGGATGGTTTGGATAGGGTGGATGAAGGGATGAATGGGATAGATGGGATGGATGGCTGGCTGGATTGATGGAGGGACAGTTTGGATGGATGGATGGATGGATGGATGGATGTGTCTATAGTAGCGACTCGGTGATGAAAACTCATATTAATCTTTCATAGTGGAGATGTTTAACATTTATGGACGAAGAGTGGAGCTAGAACGTAACCTAGCTAGTTTCATGAACATTAAATGTGGCTATTATTGCTAAAAAAAGTACAGCATGTTTCTTATAAATAAATGACCACCACCCTGTCCTTGATTATTTTCCCGTAACATCACATCCTCAAGCGCTTCAGTCCCTTCAGCATGTCAGATCTTTATGCTAATCGGGTTACCTTAATGGCGTGCTACCGAGATGTCGAGCAAAAGCAAAAGAGCAGCGCTGATTACATTCCCCCCAATGCTTCATTACTATCTGCTAGCAGATGGACACCTTTAGCACATACCTGTAGCACCGCTAATTTATTACCTGAGACGCATATTAAAGAGGAGACGTGTTAGCAACAAGCTCGCTTTTAGCATGAGTCTGAACAGAATCACGGTTTTAAAGGCTACAGATACTTCTGAAAAAAAGAAATACACAGAATGCTAGCATGAGTAGCACAAGACTGCTTGGGACTAATTAGCACAATTTAATTTGCCTTGCCCACTTCTCCCAAAGGTATCATCGCTCTGAAATCATCTCGCCTGTTAGACAGAGAGAAACTCAACCATCCATAGCTAGTTTTATTCAATTAGCATATTTGGTAATTGCCGCTCATCTTTTTCGAGGTTAAATGGACACTGAAGGAAAAAAAAAACGGTTTCTTTGCGTGAGATGACAGAGCACAAGCTTTGGCTTTTAAACACATTTAAAAAAAAACATTTGAGCAAATTAGTGTCTTGGCAGCCCGGAAAGCTGTGAACACCTGTGCGGCTAAGACTTGAAGAGACGGCTTCGTGGCCCCACACACACAGGGACACACAGAGATCTTATATCATAACGATCCAAACCTCACAGTTCCCAAGGGGCAATTTAACATGAAATGTGTAAATGGATAAATACAATTGACATCAGAAATCCAATACCAATCCATGCTGCTCACATAGCGAGGCGTTGATGGCTTTAAACAACAACAACAAAAAAAATCAATCAACAGGCTGGTGTCAGATTGAACTTCCGCTAACCTTGGCTCGCTGCTGATTTTAGTAAATCTGAGCGTGTTATCACTCAATCTGTGTTTTTTTAATTAGGGGTTAAAAAAAGATTTTCTCATCTTCGTGTGAATGTAATTGTGAGGTTAACAGGTTTAAACCTTGCCTTTAGCTGATTACCCTATAGATCTCATTCTGTAGATCTAATTCTGTAGGTCTCGCTCTATAGGTCTCACTCTGTAGATCACACTCTGTAGATCCCAGTATATAGATCTCACTCTGTAGGTCGCACTCTGTAGATCTGAGTATATACATCTCACTCTGTAGGTCTCACTCTATAGCTCTCATTCTGTAGATATCACACTGTAGGTCTCACTCTGTAGATCTCACTCTGGAGATCTCAGTATGTAGATCAAATTCTGTAGGTCCCAATATGTAAATCTCACCCTGTAGATCTCACTCTGTAGATCCCAGTATATAGATCTCATTCTGTAGATTCATTCACTGATTGTCTACCACTTATCCGAACTATTCTCGGGTCACGGGGCGCCTGTGCCTATCTCAGGCATCATCGGGTATCAAGGCAGGATACACCCTGGACGGAGTTCATTCTGTAGATCTCACTCTGTAAATCTCAGTATGTGGATCTCAATATATAGAGCTCAATATATAGATATCACTCTATAGATCTCATTCTGTAGATCTCAGTCTAGATCTTACTCTAAATCTCACTATATAGATCTCATTCTGTAGATTTCAATCTGTAGATCCCAGTATATAGATCTCATTCTGTACATCTCACTCTGTAAATCTCTGTATATAGATCTCAATATATAGAGTCAATATATAGATCTCACTATGTAGACCTCACTCTATAGATCTCATTCTGTAGATCTCACTCTAGAGCTCACTCTAAATCTCACAATATAGATCTTAGTATGCAAGTTTCAGTATGTAGATCTCACTCGATAGATCTCACTCTAGAGGTTTAACTCTGTAGAGCTCAATATATAGATCTCACTCTAGAGATCTCATTCTGTAGATCTCACTCTAGATCTTACTCTACATCTCACTATATAGATCTCATTCTGTAGATTTCAATCTGTAGATCCCACTATATAGATCTCATTCTGTACATCTCACTCTATAAATCTCTGTATCTTCTTCTTCTTCTTCTTCTTCTTTCGGCTTTTCCCTTCAGGGGTCGCCACAGCGAATCATCTCTCTCCACCTATCCCTATCTTCTGCATCCTCAACACTTGCACCCACTAGATTCATATCCTCATTAACTCCATCCATATACCTCCTCTTTGGACTTCCTCTTTGCCTCCTGCCTGGCAGCTCCATGTCCAACATTCTCCTACCAATATACTCACTCTCCCTCCTCTGAACATGTCCAAACCATCTTAATCTGGCCTCCCTAACTTTGTTCCCCAAACGTCCAACATGAGCTGTCCCGCTGATGTACTCATTCCTAATCCTGTCCAACCTTGTCACTCCCAAAGAGAACCTCAACATCTTCAGCTATGCTACCTCTAGCTCTGACTCCTGTCTCTTCCTCAGTGACACTGTCTCTAAACTATACAGCATGGCCGCTCTCACCACTGTCCTGTACACCTTCCCCTTGATTCTCGCTGATATTTTCCTATCACACAGAACTCCCGACACCTTTCTCCACCCATTCCAACCTGCCTGCACTCGCTTCTTTACCTCTTTCCCACACTCTCCATTACTCTGGACTGTTGACCCCAAGTACTTAAACTCCTGTACCTTCTTCACCTCTTCACCCTGTAACCTTACTGTTCCACTTCCCTCTCTTTCACTCACACACATGTACTCAGTCTTACTACGACTGACTTTCATTCCTCTTCTCTCCAGCGCAAACCTCCACCTCTCCAGGTTTTCCTCCACCTGCTCCCTGCTCTCACTACAGATCACAATGTCATCTGCAAACATCATTGTCCAAGGAGACTCCTGTCTGACATCCTCTGACAACTGGTCCATCACCATAGCAAACAGGAAGGGGCTCAGAGCCGATCCCTGATGCAGTCCCACCTCCACTTTGAACTCCTCTGTCTAACCTACAGCACACCTCACCACCTGTCCTGCTCCTCTCATACATGTCCTGCACCACTCTGACATACTTCTCTGCTACTCCTGACTTCCTCATACAGTACCACAGCTCTTCTCTTGGCACCCTGTCATACGCTTTCTCCAAGTCTACAAACACACAGTGCAACTCCCTCTGACCATCCCTATACTTCTCCATCAAAATTCTCAGAGCAAAAATTGCATCTGTTGTGCTCTTTCTGGGCATGAAGCCATACTGCTGCTCACAAATTTCCACTACCTTCCTTAACCTAGCTTCCACTACTCTTTCCCATAGCTTCATTGTATGGCTCATCAACTTTATCCCCCTATAGTTGCTGCAACTCTGCACGTCACCCTTATTCTTAAAGATCGGCACTAACACACTTCTTCTCCATTCCTCAGGCATCCTCTCACTCTCTAAAACCCTGTTGAACAAACTAGTTAAAAATTCCACTGCTGCCTCTCCCAGACACTTCCAGACCTCCACCGGGATGTTGTCAGGACCAACTGCCTTTCCACTTTTCATCCTCTTCAAAGCCTTCCTGACTTCATCCTTTCTAATCTTATCTACTTTCTG
This sequence comes from Hemibagrus guttatus, assembly GCA_033459395.1. Taxonomy (NCBI): domain Eukaryota; kingdom Metazoa; phylum Chordata; class Actinopteri; order Siluriformes; family Bagridae; genus Hemibagrus; species Hemibagrus guttatus. The sequence continues at coordinate 21,545,755 of JAUCMX010000016.1, read as the reverse complement.
TTCCACAGAGTTCACCCCTTCTACTCTTTTTTCCCTCTCATTTTCCTCATTCATCAGCTCCTCAAAGTACTCCTTCCATCTCCTCTGTACACTCTCCTCACTTGTGAGCACCCTTCCATCTCTATCCTTAATAACTCTAACTTGCTGCACATCCTTCCCATCTCGATCCCTCTGCCTAGCTAACCTGTACAAGTCCTTCTGTCCTTCTCTAGTGTCTAACCTAGTGTACAACTCGTCATATGCCTTCTGCTTGGCCTTAGACACCTCCCTCTTCACTCTGCGCTATAACTCCTTGTATTCCTGTCTATTCTCTTCAGTCCTGTCCATGTCCCACTTCTTCTTGGCTAACCTCTTCCTCTGGATACTATCCTGAACTTCCTCATTCCACCACCAAGTCTCCTTATCTTCTTTCCTCCTTCCAGATGACACACCCAGCACCTTTCTCCCTGTCTCCCTGATCACTTCTGCTGTAGTTTCCCAGTCATCTGGCAGCACTACCTGACCACCCAGAGCATGCCTCAACTTCTGTCTAAATTCCTCACAACATTCCTCCTTTTTCAGCTTCCACCACTTGGTTTTCTTCTCTATCTTTGACCTCTTCGTCTTACAGACCATCAAAGTCATCCTACACACCACCATCCTATGCTGTCTGGCTACACTCTCTCCCACTACCACTTTACAGTCACTAATCTCTTTCAGATTGCCTCTTCTACATAGGATGTAGTCTACCTGTGTTCTCCTACCTCCACTCTTGTAAGTCACTCTATGCTCCTCCCTCTTCTGAAAATAAGTGTTAACCACAGCCATGTCCATCCTCTTAGCAAAGTCCACTACCATCTGTCCTTCAAGGTTCCTTTCCTTAACTCCAAACTTGCCCATCACCTCCTCATCACCTCTGTTTCCCTCACCAACATGTCCATTAAAATCCGCTCCTATCACCACTCTCTCACCCGTGGGAATACTCTCCATCACCTCATCTAATTCACTCCAGAATTTCTTTTTCTCCTCTAACTCACAACCTACCTGTGGGGCATAACCACTAACAACATTCAACATCACCCCTTCAATCTCTAACTTCAGACTCATCACCCTGTCTGACACTCTCTTCACCTCCAGGACATTCCTCACAGACTCCTGCTTCAGGACCACACCTACCCCATTTCTCTTACTATCCACACCATAATAAAACAGCTTGAATCCTGCTCCTATACTACGAGCCTTGCTACCCTTCCACCTGGTCTCCTGTACACACAGTATATCCACCTTCCTTCTCTCCATCATGTCAGCCAGCTCTCTACCTTTCCCTGTCATAGTACCAACATTCAGAGTTCCTATTCTCAGTCCTACACTCTTACCTTTCCTCTTCTCTCTCTGTCTGCGCACTCTCCTCCCTCCGTCTACTTCTTCGACCAACAGTAGCCCAATTTCCACCGGCGCCCTGTGGGTCAACGGCGCTGATGGCGGTCGTTGTTGACCCGGGCCTCCACCGATCCGGTATGAAATTCGTACTGACGATTCGCATGGTTAAATTTGGCAATGTTTTACGCCGGATGCCCTTCCTGACGCAACCCTCTCTATTTATCCGGGCTTGGGACCGGCACAGAAGTCACTGGACTGTGACCCCCATGGCTAGATTCTGTAAATCTCTGTATATAGATCTCAATATATAGAGTCAATATATAGATCTCACTCTATAGATCTCATTCTGTAGATCTCACTCTGTAGATCCCAGTATATAGATCTCATTCTGTAGATCTGACTCTAGATCTCATTCTGTACATCTCACTCTGTAGATCTGATTACTTTATTCTCAACAAACAATTTTTGTTCATTTTTAATCTCATTCTCGATTTTATTTTTCAAACATATATATATATATATATATATATATATATATATACTTTCTTTTGATCCTCCTATAAATAGTTCGCTAGTTTTAACGTGCTAATGATTAATATCTGGCTTTTTTAGGGCTCTTTATGTTGGTAGATCAGCATATGTGAGTTATTTTTTTGAAAGCATCATCCTTTCAAGAGCATTTCCCCCTGATCCAGTCAGGATTGATTAGCACCAGATTTGCTTCAGCCTTGAATAATCCATCACAAAGCCCGGGATGGTGGGCTTGTGGGCGGCGAAATCAAAGCCGAGGCCGCGCTTGATGGAGCTTCTCAAAGACTTCCGCTTAAAAGCTGGTCTCGAGGTGAAGAAATTAGCACACACTTTGCTAACATGCATGCATTTATAACGGCTAACCCCGAAGTGAAGTTCCTCATCAGAGCTGTAGGTTTCCGGTCCTGTTTCCAGGTCAAGGCCAAGCCTAATGCTGTTATTAGTGACATTTTAGGATTGTGTAATCGATATAAACATCGCGCCCGGGATGAAAGACAGCCATGTAATCAAAGCGTTGCGCTCTCGCTAGTCTGTGAGTACATCTGACGTCCATTTGGGGCGACGTTATTCGGCTGGTTAATGCGTTTTAAATGGATCTGTTGTGTTTACGCCTGGAAATCGGCGCCCTAATGATAAACATCATTACCACCTTTGGGATGATAACGCAGGTGATGGTGCTCATTATGGATAAGGTCAAGTGTAGTGGAGTGCAGCGATTCATTGCGTCGATGAGGAGAAAATTATAAAAATGATTTATTTTTTTAAAAAAAGTGCTTTTCTATTTGTGCAATTTGAACAACACCCTCACCCCTCAACACCACCCACTCTCCCCCTCCCTCTCGACCCTGACCCCATTGGCAGAGGAGTGTCTGTTGTAAGTCACTCAGACGCTCAACCCTAATCCTGATGAATCTCGGTGCCAAGAACAAAAACACCCCCCCCCACCTCTCAACCCCACCCTCAGCGCCTTCAGGATGTCCGTCGTCTGCTCGCAGGCCTAATTGAATTTCCTCGTTCACAATGAAAACGCGCTCTAACCCGCCGAGTTTCAAGCCGCGCCCTTGATAAGCAAACGACCCCCGCGGAATTGGGGTCAGCACCGGGAAAAAAAAACAAGAGCGAGAAAAATGAAAAAGTGGGCTCCATGATGTTCGTCCCAGGTCTGTGTGTTTTTACACAAACACACACACACATATAGACACACAGACAGTCCTCTAGTCACCTCTTGGCTCTTTAGGAGCTCATGGGGAAAAGCGACTCACACTGAATGGATTTGGTTTGTGAATAATGCATGGTGTTGTCACCTAGTCACGGAGCTCTCGCTCATTCTTGCTCACTCGCTCTCTCTCTCGCTTGGGGACTGACAGCAATCCACTCTTACATGATGTTCAGTTCAGCTCCTGATGCAACGTGGAACACCGTGTCCGTAAACCAGAGCGGGACATCTTAAGCCCTTATGGGTCTGATTAAGTATGGCTGCAACGTTATGCCGGTCCTCTAGGAGTCTTTCACATACACAATGCTGCACCTGTTACCCCAGTAGGCTCTAACAGTCTGATTTTTTCACTCAGCTGTAAATAGCATCTGCTGGGGAAAAAAAGGATACGTGAGTACGAAATAGAGCACTTGTGTTGTTCTGTCGTAGGAAAATAATCAACAATAGGTTGCTGTGATGAAGCGGAGATACTAGGACATTTTGCCAGACTGAGGCTGATCATATCCCAATAATAGCATGAAGTCCAGCGATTGCTTCTTATTCCTCCGTTTTATTTATACAACAGCAGTTTCCTTAATAAACTTGAGACAAACATGCCATAGTTTACAGTTATCATGTTACACAAGCTACCTTCTTGTTGCACTGACCTTGACATTGACACTGGAGACTCCTTCCTTAAAAACATCTCCTCACACAAAACTTTACTGTATAATCTTCATTACAGTTCATATATAACGTCTGTTGTATGTATATCAGTCCACGTATGTATGTTGTTGCTATAGTAACGATAACATATTAGAACCAGCACTACTGAGATTAACCTGTACAGCCAGAACTGATGAGAACGGAGAATCCTCTTAATAAGACATAACTAGAAGAGCTTGGGTGTCTGTAGTGAATCAATCTAAATGGCATGGGCGTGGCTTGATATGCTAATGATCTTGGATGTTGGACTATTTTTTTTTATCTATTTCTTTTAATAATTATTGTTATTTATTTTAAATTTTTGCATCCCTCAATCTGTAGGAATTAATTAAGCAAAGACGTTCTCTATTTTTGTTCACTCAGGACCACCTCATTATTTAAGCTTTAAGCTCCGCCCACGTCACCAACACGTCACAACGTATATCCCCGAAAATCTTTATTTTTTATTTTTTTTTTTTTTTTCTCTTTTATGTATTATCTGTAAATGTCAAGCACTGCACTCTATATTATTCCCTGTATGCGTTTCTTTTCCAGTCCATTAATACTACATCTGCTTCAATCCCATTTTATCAAAGCATTGATTGGTGAGAGTCAGGCTTTGATCAGATCAGTCGGGATTAGTCAGGAACAAGCCCCGTCTTTGTGTATAAACGACAGAGAGCTCAGCTGCCAGGCTTTTTGTGATCCTTATATCAAATTTCTTTGCTATCAGTCAGACATTAAGGTCTGGTCTGATATGATATTTGGCTGATACAATGAAGCGCTCATTAAATTTTCCCTTTCCAGATAAGCAGATGCTGTTGGGTCCCTGCCCAGAACACCTGGTTTTAAACCGGAGCGCCGCACCGTGTCGGGCCTCACGCAAGGATTCGAATCGTGATGTTTCTTTCTTTCTTTTTTTTTTTTTTTTAGCGTTTGAAATCATTTCCATTTGATTTCTGATGGATGAAATCTAAAAGCTTATCCGCCACACAGAGACAGACACGGAGATTTGCATTCTAATTTTCATTTTTCATGTTCGGAGCTGTGTTTCCTCTCATGTGTGTGTTCCTTTCATTTACAATCAGACGGAGAAGAAGAAGAAAAAAAAAACAAATAGTGTATCAGGCGTCATGCTTTTTCTTTTTTTTTTTTCTTTTTTTTTTTTACCTCAGCTGACCTTTCTCTTATGCTAAAACCAGTGGAAAATGTCTTACAGATTATAGTTGTGATGAAATCCAAGCAAATAGTGGCTGGGTGGGCGTGGCCGAATATGCTAATGAGTATAATCTCAGTTATAAAATTAGAATTAAAAAAATGCGCAAAAACTTACTTCTTATCTTTGCTTAAAATAACAAATATGACAATAAACCCCAAACTTTGCTGATCTGTAGAAATAAAAAATGTTTATTTTAATCTTTTATTTAACTGTTTTTTTTTTTTCTTCATTCATGACCACTGCATTATCTAAAGGCTTAAACTCCTCCCACCTTTTGATAACATGTCCACATGTGTATATGTATAAAATACAGATATTTAGATTTTTTACTTTTAAAAAAATATATTTTATTGGGTTTATATAAATAGTAAAATATGTTAAAATAAATTGAAATGTATTAATAAATAATAATTATTATTAATAAAAAAATAGCAAATGGTGATAATGAAATAAAATATATTTATCACAATGACTGTTTTTAAAAAAATGCTTTATTGAGTACTAGACAACCCTCATTTGCATAAATAAATTAATTTTGAAAATGCAAAAAAAAAAAAAAAAAATAGCAGTCAAATGGTGAAGACCAGTGTGATCTATTTTTAAAAACTGGCTGAGGTTCGGGGAAATACGATGCCTAAAAAATGTATCCAGGAACCGCAGATTAATTAGTAAATTTAAATATAAGATTTCCAGATGATTCAAGCTCCGCCCACTTTCCCATTAAACCTCTGTGACTCTGGACATGCTTCCGGTCAGATATAGAAGGTTCAAGTATTCACACGAGACCCGAGTTAAACCTAATTAGAAAGCGGTCACGGATTTCAGTTCCCCCGGACGAGGATCTGCGCTGCTGATGACGGCGGAAGGTTTCGAGTTCAAATCCCACGACTGCCTCCAAGAGCCACTTAACAATTTCCCTATCAGGATTATTAACGGATATCAAGAGCAGTTTAATTGGAGTGACTTCTGCCTGTCTTTTTTTTTTTTATTTCTTCTCTTACCGGGCGTAATTAGGTTGACGTCTCCCCTGTGTGAGTGATAGCGAGAGTTCAGTTCTGTCTACAGTCCTCTCTTCAATTCCACCCGTACTGCCCGTGGCCCTCGCGTGAAAACTCTTATCAGCTTTCCCCATCGCCAGACTCCTCGGCTAATCGTTCATTATAAAGTTTCACCTGACTGTACATGGTGCGTGCTGGTGCAGCATGGCGTGACACGCTACAACACGGCGCTTTAACGCGCGACAGGCCGAACGCAGCCGCGTAGTCATGTTTATGAAATAAAGGTCGCTCGGCGGAGAAGAGTACAGGCAATTACGGGGAAAAAGAGCGCCACGAACAAACGCAATGCAATTAGGAAAGCAATCTAGGCTGGAATTGGCTTTCCCTCAAAGAGCCGAGCCCTTCAAATAATTGCGTTTCACTTTTTAACACAAACAATAATTAATGCGGCCGAAAACCATCACATTTACCCATGATGCACTTTGCATGTATATTCCATCAGGGTGAATTCAAGTCCCGCTGTGTTCTCTCAGAGCAAATACACAAGCTTAGCAGTTTGAATCCTGTACTCTCGCTCACGGTGAGCTAGCGAATACAACCAGAGCAGAACAGCAGAAGACAGACCTGATCACCTCCTGAGAGCTGAGATCAGCTGATTAAACACCTGGAATGAAAACCTACACACACACACACACACACACACACACACACACACAAATGTTTGTTCATCCTGCTATTTCTAGAAGAAATCAGCTCCTATATAGTGTTAAACAGTGGAGTGCTTAATTCTCCATCCTGATTGGTCGGAAGATGTTAATTCATTTTCTATATCAGCAGCTAAAACTGTATTAATATGCTCGCTTCGGAAACATTATATCTTCTAGATGTATGGTAGCTGCTCAGAGCTTTCTATAAAGATATGTTGATTTGAAGGGAAATGATTTAGAAACATGACTCACGCAGAAGAGGATGAGGTCGGGTTCGTTTTTCGAGTCTGGTTTCTCTCACGGCTTCTTCCTCACGTCGTCTCCGAGAGCTTTTCCTGAAAGCTGTTATTTTAGGTTTTCAGACATGAGTAAGGCTTCAGGATGAAAAGGCTGAATTTATAGATTTATTCAGTGAAGCTGACTTACCAGTACAACTAAATGGAATCGAAGCGAAATGTTCCATAAACATATAAACAGACCAAAAACATGACTTGCTGATCTTAATTAATTGTACAAGTTGATGTGAAATGAAACATTTTAGGACATGGTGTTATATTAGAAAATAATCAACGTCAAAGGTTTAAAAAAAAAAAAAATAAATAAATCTCTAAAACATATATATATAACTGAAGATGGCACCGCTTATAAAAAAAGAAAAAAATTCCCGGTTAGGAAAAATCCCTCTCCCAGTATATCACAGTTTTATCTTTAATAAAGATTCGTTAACAAGTGAAACTGAGGCTAAAGCTTTTGCATAAATAATTGATCAAATAAATAAATAAATAAATAAATATCAAGGATTAATAATAAAATTGATCAAATAAATAAATAAATACCAAGGATTAATAATAAAAATAATAGTAAAAAAAATTGTTTTTATAAATAAATAAATACCAAGGATTAATAATAAATAAAATGACACATAGAAAGCAAATAAATACTGTAAGTTGTTCACGAATGTAAGCTGAATTTCTGCTATAGTATAGAAGCTTTAGGGGGCGGGACTTAGTGAGGGCTGAAATGAAAAAAGGTTGTCCAAGATGAATGCATGTGTAACTGCACCGTAAAAAAGCTTTATTCTTATTTCTAAACGATGATGATGATGATAAATTTAGATGATGAGGATTTGAGGCAGATATTTATTTATTTATTTATTTATTTTAATTGTAAGATTGATGTCTGTTACCCGTCTGTTACCCGCTCGACGTTCACCCGAAAACCACACTCGACGATCGTTTCTTTAGCCGTGTCCATCCGAAAGGACGTGGAGAAGATCTATGGGAAAACACAGCGAGCATTTTAAGCGAGAGAATGAGCAGCGAGTGTGAGGGGACTTGATAAAGCGGGAGACATGGACATCCTCAAGGTCATGCTTTTGTATTAAGAGATGAGCGATAGCCAGAGGGGAGATATCACACAGCCGCTGAGATAATGCAAAGAAAAATTATCTCAGTCTAATCTTCCTTTACACACACACACACACACACACACACTTCCGAATGCATAATGCGCTCCAGTCTTTCTGTTGATGGTTAACTCTGATGGCATTCATTCATAACTGTCAGCTCCGAATTGAATTATTTTGTGGGATGACTTCACACAACTCGTGTAGGCAATACTCACTGAGCCGAGGCGGCTGACAAATTGTCACAATATCTAATGATTTTTGTTTTTTTTTCCCCCTTTTAGAATCCATTTAGTGTTTTTAAGAGCGATGCTCATCAGCTCGTTCATGGGACAATAAAAAAAAAATAAAAAATCATAGAGAACATCCATGTCCTTCAGAAAGCCCACAGAGAGCTCCTCCACTCCGATTAAAGGGTTTGAAACGGTGCCAGAGAAAAAAATTCTAGGATTTCTTTTATTATTTAAAAAATGGAAACCAAAAAATATGGATGTCTTGATGTTTGTTCATTTCTCACATCCAGAGAAAATTCTAGGCTTTTTTCATTTTTTTTATTTTAAAAATAAATGTAAACAAAAAAAAATATGGATATGTTAATGTTTGTTCCTTCATCAAATCCAGAGAAAATTCTAGATTTTTTAAGTAAATAAATAAATAAAACAAAAATGATGTTTTCTTTTTGGGTTGCACTTTTTAAGGTGTTTAAAGGTTTATTTTAAGGAAAGTTACCCTTTTTATGGAACCATTTTTTTTTTTTATCTAGATCCTCAAATGCAGAGAGAATTGTTTAGTTTAGTTTTTTTGTTTGCTTTTTTATTTTCTTGTGTCCTTAGAAAAGGTTCTGATGCTAAAACACTAAAATCATTAAGCAAACCCCCCAAATCTGGATCCTCAAAAGAAAATACAGGTTTTGTTTAATTAATTCATTTGTTTAATTAAAACTGAAAATATTAACCAAGGGGCACGGTGGTTTGGTGGTTAGCCTCACACCTCCAGGGTTGGGGGTTCGATTCCCGTCTCCGCCGTGTGTGTGTGTGTGTGGAGTTTGCATGTTCTCCCCGTGCCTCGGGGGTTTCCTCCGGGTACTCCGGTTTCCTCCCCCGGTCCTAAGACATGCATTGTAGGTTGATTGGCGTCTCTAAATTGTCTGGAGTGTGTGAATGAATGAGAGTGTATGTGTGCCCTGCAATGGGTTGGCACTCCGTCCAGGGTGTATCCTGCCTTGATGCCCAATGACGCCTGAGATAGGCGTGACCCGAGAGTAGATCGGATAAGCGGTAGACAATAGAAAGAATGAATATTAACCAAGCAACCAAAGAACATTGAAGGATGGCGAGAAAGTGTGTTTTCTCTCTAGATTCTAGAGAAATCAAGAAAAAATCCAGGAAAAAAATGTAGCTTATTCATGCTTAAAAAAAAAAACCAAAACAACGTATGTATGTTTGTCTCTTTTTTATTGAACTCTTTGCCTTAAAATCGGAGAAAATTCTGACTTTTTTCTTTTTGTTTGTTTACTGTGAGTTACTTTAAGGTACCGTGCTGAACCGAGAAAACTCAAACTATTAAAACATCCAAACAAACCTGAAGGAAGGATGTTTACTTCCCAGAAAAAAAAAAATAAATAAAATAAAAAAAAAAATATATATATATATATATATAGTTTTGCAATTCCAAGTTGAACCTGAACACTAAACCCATCAATCATCCGAAGAGCCCTGAGCGAATGTCTTTTCCAGAAGATTCTAGCTTCTCAAATCCAGAGAACATTCTGCAGTTTTCATGCTTTTTTTTAAAATGCATGATGTTTATCTTCTTCAGGTCTCCCAGTGATGCAGGTGAAGATTGATATCTCACGCCAGCAGGTGGAGAAGATCTTCGGGCTGGAGGATTACTGGTGTCAATGTGTGGCCTGGAGCACTACAGGAACCCAGAAGAGCCAAAAGGCTTACGTACGCATCGCCTGTGAGTAAACACTATATCCAGGGCATACCATCCAGGGTATATAATTCAACAAGATTCAAAATGGATTTGCTTTAATAACATGGTTCCAGTATGTAGTCCATTGTAAGAAAAATAAAACGAAGAGCGTCGAAGATCTTAATGAAGAAGAAGTTTATTGCAGCATCGCAATGACAAAATACATAAAGTACTCTGGGTTCATCGGAGTCAAAAAGAACCCAGAACAAATCCTGCTCAAACATTTTTTACAGTGTTTCCTGTGTGTAATTTAAATGAGTTTCACTTTAAATGTAAATTACTGAGTATCCCCCAAATGACTGGGTGATACTATCGCCTAGCCGGATGTCCTTAATGGTAATCGCGTTCATGTACACCTTGGCTTGGTATTGTTACAGGTGTTATCACCCAAATGGTCGAGCAATACTGAATGATAATCATGGTCACGTACACCCTTTGTTCAGTGATGGTCCTTGATGTCTTGCTGCCGCTCCCATACTAATAATTGATTGGATTAAGTGTTCTAAATGTTTGTTAAGGCTGCTTTAAGCCAATGTAAAAATACCCTACAGATAATTAAACATATTTCTATATGATATGTAAGCCTTTTTGGGAATGAGCTCCTTCAGATGTGTACTGTGGAGTGGAATCTGGGTTGGGGCACTCTGTAGATTCTTACACCATCAACTGAGACATGTGATGTCTGGAGTCTAACGTTGCTTCATCATTTCGAAGAGATGCAGCTGGCCAATGCTAACGTCTGTGTATAATCCCAGGATAATCCAGGAAACATTATCAACCTGAGTCTGTAGTTGGGTTGAAATACAGGAAGTGGGGCAAGCAAGTAAGGGCCAAACCAGGAAGTACTTAAAGATCAAATAACGGGTCACGTGTGAAGCTTGCATTTCAAAAATCAAGGAAGACTTCATAAAGAGGAACAGAAACAAAGCAGAGCAAAAATAATGAAGCTGAGGCACGAAACAGGTGATCACATTAGGATAGGAAATCAACATGACAATAGGAGAGAACTGAATCAAAGTAAAAACTCAACACTTGTGAGCTAGTAGGTGGCTATTACTGAAAAAATGAGGAGAAAAATGAGATGAAAGAGATTAATAGTGTCCTTTCAAGCAAGTTGAGGAAAGATTCGGAAGATTATAAACGCATTGGGGGGAAAACATGTCAAGATTTCCTCCAGAGTAATTATTCCACATAATCACGAAAAGACAGCAATCGTGGACAAATATGTGCAGAACGAATGCAGATCAGTGACCGTGACCTTTTTACAGACCTCCATGAGCAGCTCTGGTCACTCACTGGACGCTCGCTGGGAATGGCCGGTCCCAAGAGCGAGTCCCGTGAACACCAGGCAGGAGCCGGGACTTCTACACTGGACCATTTTCTAGCCTCAGCGTAAAAGTCAAATACATCAAAAGTGGAACGTTTGTGTAAATGTCCCTTTTCTTCTCCAGCAAACCATTTTCATTTAATGAGCCTCTTGCTCTTGTGGAATTTGGAATTTGTTCCTGACACTGTAATAAAAAATTGTTTCAGAATTGCATTTGGCCAATCAGTCTAAGCACTCGAGCCATGTGTTCCCCGAGGCTGATTGATTCAGACGGGTTTGTACGACTTATTTAATGTTTGATTGGGAAGTTTGATCGGAATAAGCCTGCGGCGTGGTAATCCACTAATCTGCGATGGCGCACTCGGTAATTGCCTCGAGAGGCCGCGCCGTTTCCATATCTGTCACCGTGATAATGCGATTAGGCTCCAGAAGAATCACGTGTGGGCTGGTTATCATGTGGCCTCACGCAGAGAGAGGGGACGCTTCATTCTGCTCTTAATTTCTCAGACAATGCAGAGTCGCCGCCAATCCGAGCTGCGTTTGTTGCTACCGAGAGCTCGTCGCAATCAAACCAGATTTGTCACGCGTCTCAGTGTGCTATTTCCAAACGTGCCACCAGAACAAAGAGGCCGTCGCTCTCGTCTTTGGCGTCAGACATGCGAAGTCGAGACGCCGCTTAAGACGCTCGGGATTTTTATAGCCCCATTAATCTCATCGTAAACATGCTGCAGGAAGAGACGCGGAAAGCAGGGGTTCGACCTCGATCGACTTCTGCCTGTCAGATCAGGACTTTTTTTTTCGTCGTCCACCATGTCGCCCCGAACCGTTAAATCCGGTTTAATTAAAACGAATGAGGTGGAGCTCTCGTCGGCGATGCCCTGATTGTTCTGGACAGGCGTGCAAAATGACTGGCAGTGATGTCTTCACATAATAACCTCTTCCCTGATAGTCTGATATTCCACCAAACTCTATGAGTAGCTCTCTCTGTGATGAACATTTATGAGCATTTATGCAAAAATTGTTTTGAAAACATTCGGCGCTACAAGTCGAACCCTGGATATTGGCTATAACACGATTTGGAGCGCCAAATTCGATCTGAATCCCATCAACACTTGTGTCAGTAGCCTGTGGGTATAGGACGCATGCAATGGTGTGTGTGTGTGTGTGTGTGTGAAAGGGCTAGGGAGGGATAAAGCAGTCGCTCTCGGCCCAGGCGCTACAGCACTCCTCTAACACATCCAAGTAGCTCTAAATAAGCTCAAGGGTCTATGTTGCATTTACAGCATTTGGTAGATGCCCTTATCCAACACGACTTACAATTTATCTCATTTTATACAACTGAGCAATTGAGGGTTGAGCTACCAGGGCAGTGGGGCTCTGGGTTGTTGATCGGAGGACTGGGGTTCAAGACCCAGCACCACCAAGCTCCACTGTTGGGCAATTGAGCAAGGCCCTTAACCCTCTCTGCTGCAGGGGCACTGTATAGCTGCCCCTGCGCTCTGACCCCAACTTCCTCACAACCTTCTGATCAATAGTCCAACACCTTAACCACTAAGCTACCACATCTGTATTGTGGTGTCTATCTCACACAGGTGAGTCATGAGAGATCCTAAACGAACAAACAAATCAATCGAAAACAATCAAAACGACTGCTGTAGACAAGACCAAAAAAGTTCTGGAAAAACCTTCTCCGTATGTGTTCACTGCTGTCATGATCACTAATAAAAAGTTAAAGCATCAAAAGGTAACACTTGTCGCTATTCAGTCACAGTTGTTTGCTTATCTAGACAATTTTTTTTGCTCTTGCTCGACAGACCTGAGGAAAAACTTTGAGGAGGAGCCGCTGGGCAAAGAGGTGGCTCTCGACCAGGAAGTGCTCCTCCGCTGCCATCCACCAGAGGGCGTCCCGATCGCAGAGGTAAGAGCATCTCATTAATTGATGAAGCCATCTGCTAATTATGCCGCTGGTTTGATTTAGCCTCGCATCCGGATCAGCCAGTATTTCTCCACGCGAGAGGTTCAGGAGTTTTTTTTTGGCACATCCATTAGCTCCATTAATAATGTAGGCAGTTTTGCGGAGGGCACAGGACCGGACCAGACTGCGTCCAGCTGCTTCCGTTCACGCTGCTCAACCGAGCGGCTTAATAACAACAGCAGCTCCCGCAGACGTTTGCCGCATGAAATATTCAGCACCAAGCTGACTCGGTTCTGCCTGCCAACGTGTCCCCCAACCAGACTGAATACTCAGTTTGTTTTGTTTTTTGGAAAGATTGTGTGTGCCAATCCTCTGTCCTGTTCCTCAATGACAAAATTAAACTCACGTCTTGTCAAAGGGCATCAAAGAGACACTGTGGAAAAAGGCTTTTATTGTGTGTTTGTGTGTGTGTGTGTGTGTGTGTGTGTGTGTGTTTGTGTGTGTGTGTGTTTCTCCAGGTGGAATGGCAGAGGAATGACGAGTTGATCGACCCCAAGTCTGACCCCAATTTCTTCATCACAGTGGACCATAATCTCATCATCAAACAAGCCCGGCTGGCCGACACCGGCAACTACACCTGCGTAGCCAAGAACATTGTGGCGCGGCGCAAAAGCTCCTCAGCCGCCGTGATTGTCTACGGTGTGTCTCTTCTTCAGCTTCTCGGCGCTTTTCACACACTCCACGCTTTTCACCTGTTCCGTAGACACACACACAACCCGGAGATGGGGTGTGACCTCGAGAGAAGAGACTAAATCACTCCAAGTCAGGTTGATAGACAGCTGGGTCTGGAGCACAAAAGGAGAAAAAAAAGGCTTAGACTTAGCAAAAGTATATATGCTAACTAAACCAGCAAACTAATATTTTGAGCTAAACTAATAACCTTTAGAGATAGATAATAACCTGAAGAGATTAGAAAAAAATCTTATTCGTGATGAAAGAGGTTTTTATTTTTCAATACAACCTCTCACTAGCTAAATTCTGATCACTAGCTAGCAAACGTAGACAATCCACAACAATCGGCTCTTGAAGAATCACAAAATTATAAAACACGGTGTGTGTGTTTGTGTATATAAGTGTATACACACTAACAATATACAGTATGCAGATTTAGTGATATATTTAAACGTGCTAGAATGTAGCTAATTTGATTCGTGCGGGTTGTTTAGCTTTGCGTATTTTGTTTAAGAATCCATATAAGGAGTGAATGTCGGGGTCATGTGTAAGAGAGACACGATTCAGTGAGTAAACAAAGTGTTCGTTTACGCATTCTGCTGCTCTGATGCTAGCAAAACGTGCACGACTAGCTGGATAAATCCAGACCTCGCCGGCTCGGATTAGGAATCACTTTCAGAAGCTAGCTGACCTTTATTATCATGCACAGCCTTAGCTCATTCCTTACAGCACACGGCGGTCCCAGGACTCTTCGGACTAAAGCTAGCATACATTAAAGGCACCTAATAGGCTCGGCTAATCAGGTCAGTCACACGAACAAGAAATCGAGTCTCCTGGAAAGACGGTGAAAGAGTTTAGCCTTTGTCTTTTATTATATATATGTTTAACTTCCACTTACGAGCTTTTGTTCATAATGAGGTGGACAGGACGGTGACATAACACGGTTGTTGATTAAATACTAAAGAATTCATTCGTAAGGAGGAATGAAAGGAAGGTTTGGTTCTTCGCTTTTTTTTTTTTTTGCTTCATTAATCGGAGGCAGAAAAACAGCCACTGAACGTTCGGTCCGTTTCCTACCATCTGCGTCAACATGACGGCCAATTTGCCTCCATTGTAAAAAATTAATTACGGCAAAAAATCTCCCGAATAGCTTTTCATCAAAAAGGAACTATTAGACCTGATCTTGTTATTATTCTTTTTCTTTTTTTTTTTCTTTTTTTTCCCCTCCCAGCGGATTAAGATTTCAGTTTAGTCGAGTTCTTATTCATTGGCTGTAGGTCTGTTATTACAGCCTTGGAAAAAAAAGGAGGGTTGAGACGCATTTTAACGAAGCCGTTTCGACTTTGACGTGGCTCGACTGTGCGCTAAGAGGTAATCAGGGCCCTCGCGCCAGCCACTGCCGCGCAATTTCCCTCTCGGCGGTGGGCAATCACTGGCGCTAGAGAGGCTCCGGAAGTGATTCAGCCTGTGAATTAGGAGCCCTCAGCGGCCTGACTGGTGATCAAGGCTCGCTGACAACAAATCAGCCCCAAACTGAAGAAATCAGATTTCCTTTGAGCTCAGACAGAGAAGCAGAAAGGAGACGTGGAGCTTGATTAAAAACACAGTGTGAACTTTGGACTGGGGATCATCGCACAATCCTCCAGGCTTACGCCGCTCACCAAAGTAATGTATCGGCAGCCGGGACCGCGCGAGAGCCGTACGACTTGTGGAAATGAAAGCGGTGTTAAACCAGGAGTGTTTTGAATCGAGTAATCAGCGTGTGGTTCAGCCACAGAGGCGCCTTTAAAGAAGCTGATTGATTGCAGCCGTTGTAGCTTGACAAGGGCAACAGAGCGATGGGATGCGCTTTAATTCTCACAGCACTGCCATTTTGTTGGGGGTTTTAAAAAAAAATTTCCTCCACTGGTCACGGTTGCCTTTACTTATAATGCAGCCTAGCTTTAGCATTAGCAGTTTGTCTCAGGTGTTTGTAAATCACAGGCTTATTAATTCTACAGAAGTTAGCTCCACCTACTGCGTGAACAGAAAGTGCATTTCCAGAGCGCAGTTCACTTCGCAGGCAGCAAAATTACAAACCGCTCCTTTAATCATTCTGATTCGTTGTGTGACAAAATATTAGCAACACACTCTCGCTTATTTTCTATAACCGTTGCTGCTCACCACCATTAATCAGGGGCAACTGTGAATGAACCTGGCATATTAGCATCAAATATGTATTGAAAAAAAAAGGAAACTAATCAACGACAGGGTGGTGTGATGGAGAGGAGTGGGGTGGAGTTACTGTTACTGGAATCACCGAACTCATTTATTCCTTTTGTACCACAGCAATTTGGCAACAAGCTAGGTCAAGCTAGTTCACTGTATAGTACAGCAGCTGCAAACTGCTTTCTTCTTTCTTGTAGTTAATAAAGAGAGAAAATTCTCAGCTTGTCATGTTTCTTGTAGACGATCCTGTGGTTATGGCAGTGGAGACTCCTTCATAATTCGTCCAGTAACTCGTCACATATTCAACGATATTAAAGAAAACAGTAACCAATCACTCTCTCTCTCAAGGCAAATGTCACAAAACTACAGGAAGTTACGACAAACGATATTTATTCCAATAAAGCCGTAGAACAAGACCCGATCAAAGCACTCAGAGAGCGCACGAGTCGTTCCGGTAAAAAACTTTTTAATGAGGACGAGAGAAATACGGAGACTTTATATTTGTATAGAAAAAGTTTGTTCTGTCATGTATAATGCAGAACACATGAAATACATCGGCCATGATGCTGTGATGGGAACGCAATATCGCTAAAATAAATAAAGCATGAACTTCAGCGCTAATACACCTAACAGCATTCTGATTGATCGAGCAGTTTCCAGAACAGCAAGAGAAAGAAAACGTTGTCTCCAGTTAGCTTTGATATATGCAGAATAAAACTTAAGTAACATCAAAAAATGAGCTCCAAATAAAACATATGTTTTAGGTATTTATTTGTTAGACGTAAGGCGCTAATTAACGCTGATGGACACTCACACACACAACATTAATGATTGATGAATGAAACAGTGACTGGTTTGCGCAGGAGCTGCTGTAAGTGAGTAAGGCAGGGTTGAAGGTCTTGATGGTCCGGGTCTCCCTGACTTGCTGTGTTGGTTTCTTTGGTGGGTGAGCAGTGAACGGCGGTTGGTCCACGTGGGCCATGTGGTCGGCGTGCAGCGCTGTGTGCGGCCGCGGCTGGCAGAAGAGGAGCCGGAGCTGCACTAACCCCGCCCCCCTGAACGGAGGCTCCGCCTGCGAGGGCCAGAGCGTCCAGACGAGTGCCTGCACGGCCACCTGTCCAGGTAAACGCCCATCGTGCTCGCTTCCTAGTGCGCCGTGTGGCAACGATGCTGAAAAAAGAACCAGCTTAGACTAGCGTTACCGGATTAACGAGTCAAATTTAGCTAATCTGCCGTCAGTAACATGCTAATCTGGTCTAAGCTGTTTTTTTTTGTGGTGGAAGTGTGTGCCGCCATTCTCTCTGCGCTGTGCCTCACTGTGCCTCGCTGTGCCTCATTGTGCCTCTGAGTCGTCATCCAGCTTCCCCACCGCTACACCGCCCCGTCATCTGAGCTCTTCCCTTTCATCGCCAGATCAACTTAAGCAAAAGTTCGGAAAGCTGGAGGACTGACAGCAAACAGCATCAGTTTCAGTAGCACTGGATTGACCTGTGCTTCTTTGTCTAAATAAAATTCTCACCTGATATGCACTCGTTTTGGGACAAAAATAAAACGTCTGATTTAGTCAGTAATAGGAATTATGATGTTCTATCATCAGCTTATCAATCCTGCTCAACCAGCTTTAAATGCAGTTCTATAAAGGCCATGTACCTAATTATCTTATTATAACACATTCATAACATGCTATAATACATTCAGATTGCAGTCTAATTCTTTATTATTTACACAACGCTTAGTACGCATTATGATTTCTGGAGCACATTATAATACTAACAGCATGGAAAAAACTCTGTTTCAGTTGAAACACTTTGTATATGTATAATAACCTATGAATACATATGGTTATAACACATTTATTACACATGAAATTCTGTATTATAATTATTTTACAGGTTTTTTTTCATTTCATTTGCCATTTTTTGTGACAGGTCTTGTGAATTGTGTTATAACCAGTGTTATAATCAGTTATAAACACCTCGATCCGCATATGTTAACAATTTCACATCATGAAGATGTGAGTGAAGAAGTTGCTTTTGGCTGCTCCCTGTTCGGGGTCGCCACAGCAGACCAACTGGTCTGCACAACAACTTGGCACAGGTTTTACACCGGATGCCCTTCCTGCCACAACCCTCCCATTTTTTCCGGGCTTGGGACCGGCACTGCATCCAGTGGCTGGGGTTGAGGCATTGGCTGGAATCGAACCCAGGCCTTTCGCATGATAGGCGAGAAACCTACCACTGAGCCACCAATGCCTCCCAGCATCATGAAGATGTGAGTGTTTTTTTATAAATAATTATAGTTACGTACAGAATGCCGTATGACCGCTTCAACAGAAATGGAGTCATAGTCCGTAACTTTGACCTCGACTTTTCATCATTTTATATTTGGATTCAATTCAGTCGTGTAGAAAAACTTAATATTGCGGAATTTTCTTTTTCTCAGATGTGATCGTTACAGACGTGGCCTTCATAGAACGTGCGCTGGAGCAAAAGTACATTAAGAAACTTTCCAGCCAGGACATGTTCCCTTAAAATCTTTTTTTAACTTTGCATACTGTTTTGTCAAATTAAAAATATGAAGTTTTTAGATATAAAGATAGATATTTAGATATATACATATATTTAGATATATACCTTTAACCTTGTTAAAAATACACATCATCATTTTGAGCCTCCAAGCCACCAGGGCACTGTAAAAATGCATTGTTTAAATAAATAAATAACCTTAAATCATATAATGTAGCTACTTTAGATATAGATACTTTGGATAAATGTGAATATATAAATATATATATACAGTTGAGCGCAAAAGATTGCATCCCCTTACTTTGAAATGACAAAAGGATTAAAACGAGGAAATATATGGTCATCAACACAGCATTTAATGCATCTTCAGTTTTCAGAAATGTTCCTTAATCATCAAAAATAACAAAAATGCTCAAAGGGTGTATAAAAAGAAAGTGACAGTGAAATAATGGAAATTATATCAGTCTAAAAGTTTGCATCCCCCCTTTATAAAATGATTTCTAATACTTTGACACTTTGCCTTTATAACCTCCTCCAACCTCTTTGGGTAACCTCTGAGCAGCTTTTGTATCCTCTCAGGTGTAATTTTAGCCCATTCTTCCTGGCATATTTGTTCCAAGTCTACCAGATTGCTTGGCTGTCTGTCATGCACGGCCTTCTTCAAATCTATCTACAGGTTTTCTATTATATTCAAGTCTGGAGACTGGGAAGGCCATGGCAAAACATTCACCTTATTCTTTTTAAACCATTAAAGAGTTGACTTTGCTTTGTTTTTTTGGATCATTGTCTTGTTGAAGGATCCACTGCCTCTTCATTTTTAGCTTTTTGAATGATGGTGGAAGGCTTTGCTTTAAAATCTGTTGATAGTGGGCTGCCTTCATTTTCCCTTCCACTTTATGCAGAGCTCCAGTGCCTGATGCAGATATACACCCCCAAAACATCAGCGAGCCTCCACCGTGTTTGACTGTGGGAATGGTGTTCTTCTCCCTATTCTACTCCTCCAGAGTTTTTTTCATGCCACACATTTCTGTGCAAATTATGATCAAATAATTCGACTTTGGTCTCATCAGACCACATAATCTTATTCCAAAACTCATTTGGTTTGTTCACATGCTCTTTAGCATACTCTAAGCGTGCGGCCTTGGGTCTAGAAGTAAGCAATGGCTTCCTGCGTGCTTTTCTCCCAAACATTACAGACTTGTGCAGACTGTGCTTGACGGTGGAGATGTGGAACTTTATACCATTTGCTTCGAAGAACTTTTTCAAGCCCCCTGCTGTTTGTTTTGGATTCTTACGTAGCTTTCACGCAAGTTGCCTAGCAGCTCTTTCAGTTACTTCTTGGTCTTCCACTCCTTAGTACAGTCTTAGTGTGTCCATGTTTCTTCCATTTCTGGATTATGGTCTTCACAGTTATATACTGGTATATAGGCTATAGGTAGGCTATATACTGGTATCCCTAAACGCTTTGATTTTTTTTTATAACTTTATGAAAGTTTACCAATTTTTAGGTCTTCTGACAGCTGTTTCCCTGATCCCATTGTTGCTTGAGACTGCTCCTGGAGATCTACCCACTTATGGGTACCCACTTATGGGAAATATATAATTCATGCCTAATTGGTGCCACTCATCTAGCACTGTGTTGATGTTTTTTAAAGGATCAGGCACCCAATTTTACATATTAAAGTTAAGTACCTAGAGGGTTTATCAAAGGGGATGTAAACTTTGGACTTGGACTTGGACTCAGCTATTTTAACATTGAGGCCATACCATAAAAGGTTTTCAGAGGGGAATCACATTTAAGTGATTATGGAAGGCTATTTTGAAGATGAACTGTACAACAGGGGCAGATGTTTCGATTATTCACCCAAGGTGTAAGGGGGATGCAAACTATCACACTCAACTATATATATATATATATATCAATTTAAATTGAAACATTGCCATGAGTAAGCAAGCGTATGCAAACTATCGCACTCAACTGTATATATATATATATATATATCAATTTAAATTGAAACATTGCCATGAGTAAGCAAGCGTATGCAAACTATCGCACTCAACTGATATATATATATATATCAATTTAAATTGAAACATTGCCATGAGTAAGCAAGCTTCAAGAGGCAGAATCAGTGAGTGACTGAGCCATCATCTTTGACTGTTTACACAGTCAGCTGTAACCCTGTAAACATCAGGAGGTGGAGCTAACAAGGGTGGAGCGACACCCACCTGCAATGACGATCCCTGGTGAAATCCAAAATGGCCACCGTTTTAACGTTAAAAGGTTCAGCTGCACCTTCATACACATCGTCTATAAAAAAATATCAGAGATTCAAGCTCTTAGGTGAAGCGAACGTCGTCAGATATGAAACACGTCCTGGCTGACGGAGCGGTTCTAGCAGCTAGTAGAATTTTTAGCAGCATGCTGTCGCTGGTTGCTTGGCCTGGCGTGTGTGCTGTTTATTATTCATGGCTAAAATCCTCATGCTTTTTATTTGCTGTGCGTGCTTTGCTGTTGCCACATGTAGACTTCAGCCAGAGCTGGGGATATATATATGGCCGAGCTGCTCGCTTGCGCATTCATGAGCATTAGTGTGCGATTTCACGCAGCGTGCTACTAACACAAACACACACACACACAGAGTGAGAGAGAGAGAGAGAAAGAGAGAGAGAGAGAGAGAGGAGCCCGACTGTTTCCCCTTGGTTTTTTATCGATCGTATGCATTTTGAAATGGAGGTGCTGATGCTTTGCTTCCACGCTGATGTCGGAGACACGACCCACTCCGGCTGGTACGGTTCATTGCTAAAACAGCATTATGAAAGCATTAGTGCCCGGCAGAAAGGAAGGGGAAAAAAAAGACAACATAAGCCAAACGGTGAAGGAAATGGAATCTGTCAGCTGTAGCTCCATCTCTTTCTGTCTCTGTCCGAGTTCAGCTACTTAGCTCCAGCTCGTGTTTCGGTACGCGACGCACAGCAGTGTAATTCAATCAGACGCCACGCAGTAAGTAAACCAAGCCTCCGAACAGTACAGCAGGCACGAGGGGCATCACAGCAGCCCACCAGGGGTTTCAGTACAGGGATGGATTTCACATGATTAGGGCACAAATAGCATCATCCTGCAGCGAGGGAGGAGGAGGAGGAGGAGGAGGAAGGAGGGGGGGGCTGAGGTAGAGGAAACCAGGAAGTGGAAATAGAGCTGCACATCTATAAAGGAGGAAGATTTTATAGATGTACGGAATGCATGAAAAAAAGAGGGGAGAACGATCTGTAGTGTGGGAAAAGTTGGCAGCTGCCACCCCGTATGTTCTGCCTGCCTTCCCGGCTGACATTCCACAGCTCCTGTTTCTCTAAATTTTCTATAACTAGTCTACATTTATTTTTATTTGTTTT
>JAUCMX010000016.1:21481059-21518559 GCA_033459395.1 Hemibagrus guttatus | reverse complement strand
CATCACTTTCAGTGTAGGAGGCGTGGCCACTGTGATTCATTCTGAGTGAAGGAGGTGTGGCCTCTGTGCTTTAGTTTCAGTGTAGGAGGCGTGGCCACTGTGATTCATTCTGAGTGAAGGAGGTGTGGCCTCTGTGCTTCAGTTTCAGTGTATTACACAGTATTGCATTCTGAATCTGCTCTTGGTCTGTTGATCCTGTGTAGTGAATTGCATTAGAAAATAAACAAGGAGCAAATAAAATTCAGCATAGAACATTTTCAGCACAGAACATGTTGAACTCACTCTTACCTCTTTTTTCCGCTTTCTTTGCTTTTCAGAGTCTTTCATTTGGCTTTCCCACTCTATGCCTCTTCTTCTGTTTTTTTTTTTTCTTTTTGTTTTTACTCTATTGTAGATTCCTTCACGCTGGGTTTTTAACTCTGCATTAGCTTCACATGCAACACACACGCTCAGCACAGAAGATGTGTATGCTGCGTGCAGCAGCTCAACCAAAATAGATCAAATGGTAAAATATTGCTGTTTCTTACGTGCCTGCGTTTGTGTGAAGAAGCGTGGATCTGTTCGAGATTCTGTACAGGGAACCGGGGTCTTTTTTCAGAAACGTTTCACTGCCTGCATCTACTGCAGTACTTTTCATTACGCCGACTGCAAACGGAGGGAAATGGAATAACAGATTAGAGCAGTTTTTCTATCCTCACCTGTGATGAGTCTGGAGGGGAACTAACAGTTCTGCT
The DNA here is from genome assembly GCA_033459395.1 of Hemibagrus guttatus. NCBI lineage: Eukaryota > Metazoa > Chordata > Actinopteri > Siluriformes > Bagridae > Hemibagrus > Hemibagrus guttatus. Next base: position 21,517,825 of record JAUCMX010000016.1, on the reverse strand, counting down.
TGGGGGAAGAGGGAGGCAAAGAATAGCATTGATGCTCATTACGCTACCTATGTAGTGTCCCTAGACAGCATTTAGTGGGACAAGCTCCATATGTAGTGTTTAGTGAGTGTAATGTACAAGAGACTGTCTACGTAGTGTGTCTGTACAGTGTTCAGTGAGAGAAATTGACAATAGGATCTCTGTGGAATGTTAACTGAGTGCACAGTCCAATAAGCTCTCTCTGTAGTGTCCCTATTTAGTGTTAAGGGAGTGCAGTGTACAGTAGGCTGTCTAAGTAGTGTCCCTATGTAGTGTTAAGTGAGTGTACTGTACAATAGACTCTACATGGAGTGTCCCTATGTAGTGTTAAGTGGGTGTAGTGTACAATAGACTCTACATGGAGTGTCCCTATGTAGTGTTAAGTGGGTGTAGTGTACAGTAGACTCTACATGGAGTGTCCCTATGTAGTGTTAAGTGGGTGTAGTGTACAATAGACTCTACATGGAGTGTCCCTATGTAGTGTTAAGTGGGTGTAGTGTACAGTAGACTCTACATGGAGTGTCCCTATGTAGTGTTAAGTGGGTGTAGTGTACAGTAGACTCTACATGGAGTGTCCCTATGTAGTGTTAAGTGGGTGTAGTGTACAGTAGACTCTACATGGAGTGTCCCTATGTAGTGTTAAGTGGGTGTAGTGTACAATAGACTCTACATGGAGTGTCCCTATGTAGTGTTAAGTGGGTGTAGTGTACAGTAGACTCTACATGGAGTGTCCCTATGTAGTGTTAAGTGGGTGTAGTGTACAGTAGACTCTACATGGAGTGTCCCTATGTAGTGTTAAGTGGGTGTAGTGTACAGTAGACTCTACATGGAGTGTCCCTATGTAGTGTTAAGTGGGTGTAGTGTACAGTAGACTCTACATGGAGTGTCCCTATGTAGTGTTAAGTGGGTGTAGTGTACAGTAGACTCTACATGGAGTGTCCCTATGTAGTGTTAAGTGGGTGTAGTGTACAGTAGACTCTACATGGAGTGTCCCTATGTAGTGTTAAGTGGGTGTAGTGTACAGTAGACTCTACATGGAGTGTCCCTATGTAGTGTTAAGTGGGTGTAGTGTACAGTAGACTCTACATGGAGTGTCCCTATGTAGTGTTAAGTGGGTGTAGTGTACAGTAGACTCTACATGGAGTGCCCCTATGTAGTGTTAAGTGGGTGTAGTGTACAGTAGACTCTACATGGAGTGTCCCTATGTAGTGTTAAGTGGGTGTAGTGTACAATAGACTCTACATGGAGTGTCCCTATGTAGTGTTAAGTGGGTGTAGTGTACAGTAGACTCTACATGGAGTGTCCCTATGTAGTGTTAAGTGGGTGTAGTGTACAGTAGACTCTACATGGAGTGTCCCTATGTAGTGTTAAGTGGGTGTAGTGTACAGTAGACTCTACATGGAGTGTCCCTATGTAGTGTTAAGTGGGTGTAGTGTACAGTAGACTCTACATGGAGTGTCCCTATGTAGTGTTAAGTGGGTGTAGTGTACAGTAGACTCTACATGGAGTGTCCCTATGTAGTGTTAAGTGGGTGTAGTGTACAATAGACTCTACGTGGAGTGTCCCTATGTAGTGTTAAGTGGGTGTAGTGTACAATAGACTCTACATGGAGTGTCCCTATGTAGTGTTAAGTGGGTGTAGTGTACAGTAGACTCTACATGGAATGTCTCTATGTAGTGTTAAGTGGGTGTAGTGTACAATAGACTCTACATGGAGTGCCCCTATGTAGTGTTAAGTGGGTGTAGTGTACAGTAGACTCTACATGGAGTGTCCCTATGTAGTGTTAAGTGGGTGTAGTGTACAATAGACTCTACATGGAGTGTCCCTATGTAGTGTTAAGTGGGTGTAGTGTACAATAGACTCTACATGGAGTGCCCCTATGTAGTGTTAAGTGGGTGTAGTGTACAATAGACTCTACGTGGAGTGTCCCTATGTAGTGTTAAGTGGGTGTAGTGTACAATAGACTCTACATGGAATGTCTCTATGTAGTGTTTAGAGAATATAGTGTATGATAGGCTCTCTATGGAGTGTTCCTAGTAGAGTTTAATAACAGTGATGGACAATAGACTCTCTATCTAGTGTCCCTATTAGTGTAGTGTTGTAACCTTCATTGGGTCTGACCGGTACAGAGGCCACACCCACTTCACTGAGTCTAACAGGCACAGAGGCCACACCCACTTCACTCAATACAACAAAGAAAAGTACACCAAAAGATAAAGTTCATAACAGTAAACACATTTTCTCACAGTTATGTCGTAAAAAATTGTGACCCTTTCAGCGATTTGTGAATCTTAACACCTCTGGTGAGTTTATTGCCTGATTTTATCGTCCTGTGAAGGACATGATGGCCGGAGGTGGCTGTGTGATTTCTGAGTTGTAATGGCCCTCCTGCCGTCCGCTAAAGAGCAGCAGGGACGCCCTTCCACTTTGTCCTTGACGACATGACAATCAGACCTGCTGCTGTGTTATTGAGTCTCACACACACACACACACACACACTACTCCTTCCCCCACTAGCACCGAATGATTGGAACCTTGCGGCATTTGCTTCAATGCTGTCCAGAGAAAAGCTGTTGAGGTCAGCAGGCCATCACAGGCGGTATTTTTCTGTTTCAGAAACACCGGAAATTTACCAAGTGCGATTTCTCTGCTTTTTACCTTTCAGTCTCTCTTGATTTGGATGTTTGACATGTGTACAAGTGCCAGTCTGCATGTAGCTCTTAAAGAACAGGAAATTAAATGGCTGCTCCAGGAGCTAAAAGAGTGCTCAAGCAGAGCATCCAAACTGGCGCGAAGTAAACAACCATTTAAAACAAAAAGCTGAGTTTTCCATCAAGGACTCCAAAGCAGCTAAAAATAAAGTCTTTATCTGTCTGGTGTTAGCTCTCATTAAGTTACATAGCACTTCTATGGTTGCCAGTCAAAGATCAGATGTCTGATATCTTTTGCCATGTATTAGGATTGTCAAAGTTTATCTCATTTGCATATTCATGATGAATTATCATGATGATTTGTATGTCATAAAGACAAAGGCTTTTGAAGGACAGAATAGAATAAGTGAGAAAGATAAGCAAGGCTAAGCTGGTTAGTTAGCTGATACTAGCATGAACCGTAAAGGTGTGAGGACGTTTTGAGAAAGCAGCCTTACTCCTAATGAAATTTGAGCAAGGTGAGTTGTACCTGAAATGAGAAAGCGGTGTTAATTTTGACAAAAGGAAACCCTGAACCTGTCTTTTTGCCTGCATAATGGGTTTTATGCTCGAACGAGCATTGTACATCTGACTAGCCGAACTCCAACCCCACAAATTTTTTGGTCGTGGTTAAAAAACAGAATCATGAGCTGGTTCTTATAAACACTGGGATGGTTAAATACCACAGAATACAATAAAAATCTCAGCGTATTATCCTCCATCTCCCTTCTAGCTTGTTATTTTCGCCTCCATTTTAGATTCACGGCACAAATGTGAAACCTGAAACGGACGATTAACGCTTGAACGTTCGTCTTCATTTTCTCACTAATTCCCGCTTACATCAGGCCCCTGCGCTTTAATAAGGCACGCACGGCTCCGCTCAATGCCATACAAGGACAATTATGTGATTGGTTCCACTTTCTGTGCCAAATGTAACAGTTTGGATCCTGACCAAAGGCTTCGTCAGCACCTCACACACACACATACACACACACCAGCAGTAATAATCTCACCAAGCCGAATTAAACCCTTGGCACCTTTTTAATTCATTCCCTGCAGGACAGCTGTGACTAAACATCTTTATTGTCCATAAGCGCTACTGATGGACGACTCGCTCCTCTCCTAATGACCCCTACACACCGGTGTGTGTTCTTAAAACCTGTTATTCAGCTGAGCCATGACCTTTGGGCTGTAGCGGGGTGTTAGGTCTGAGCCGTTCAGTAAATAAGCTGTCGCGTGGGTTGGGGTGGATTAATGAAGGGGGTCAGAACGAGATGTGTGTTTTCAGTAGGCTTTTTTTTTTATGATTATTAAAAATAAATAAATAAATAAAATCGCAGTACCCCCAGGAGAGCTCATTAGCCCTGCAGTAACCTTCCTGAGGCCGCTCATGCCCTGGATCCCTCCATCCTCCTGGATGCCAAATAACGAGAATGAAACCTTGGGAAGAAATAGGAAATTTGTGGTCCATTACGCACACACACATACACACACAAACACACGTAATCAAAACAAACAAGCAACATATTTCCCTCAAACCATCTTTTCTGCCTTGTTCTAATTTGTTGATTCTCGTAATAGCAGCTCAATAAGGCGTTTTTAAACCTACCTGTAGGTCATATAGGAGCTACTTAGTTGTAATGGTGTTGTCATAAGCCATAAAAAGTGTGTGTGTGTGTGTGTGTGTGTGTGTGGCAATGAAAATGGCAGCTTCAGCACCATCAGCACCTGTGTGACAGGATATTGGTTGTGTAAACCACACAACCCATCACAGAGACATGCAGGCAGACAGAGTTAGAGAAAAATGTCTCAGTGTGCGTTCGTATGTGATTGTAGTGTGTGTGTGTGTGTGTGTGTGTGTGTGTGTGTGTGTGTGTGTGTGTGTGTGTGTGCAGCTAAATCAGCTCGGGTTCAGACCTGTAATAACCACTTATATTCCATACTGCCTGTAATGCCTTTATGATTCAGTAATGCTATTTTCTATTTATTTTTTGTGTGTGTGTGTGTGTGTGTGTGTGTGTGTGTGTGTGTGTGTGTGTGTGTGATAGTGGATGGAGGCTGGAGTGAGTGGAGTAAATGGTCAGCGTGCGGGGCCGACTGCACCATGTGGAGGAGTAGGGAATGCACCCAGCCTGCACCAGGTACCGGAGGCAAAGCATGCCAGGGTCTCGACCTCCAGTCACTGAACTGTACGAGCGAGCAGTGTCCACAGAGTGAGTACAGAACTAACATATAAACACACTATACACTCACATATACAATACCAACACACACACACAGACACACACACACATTTACACATTTCACACAAGTGCATTGAATCAGTATTGGGAATTTGCTACTTTAACCAATACATTTTAGCTCTGAGTTATGTGTGTGTTTTTGTGTGTGTGTGTGTGTGTGTGTGTGTGTGTGTGTGTGTGTGGTTTCTTTTTAAAAGATCATTGCTAAAACACTTGATGTCACTCTGCACCAACATCAGACTCAGGCAGGAGGCGTGGCCTAAAGTTTGAAATTTCAATGTAATTTGTTATAAAAAATATATATACATAAGATATATTAATGCTTTCATTCTAATGTGTTGTCATTTCTCTAGTAACAGCTCAGTCTGAGGGATCAGAGTTTAGAGAGAGTCTTAATAATAATAATAATAATAATAATAATAATAATAATAATTATTATTATTATTAATTATTATCATTATTCTTTAATAATAATAATAATAATAATAATAATAATAATAATAATTATTATTATTTTTATTATTATTATTATTATTATTATTAATAATGAGGGGGCACGGTGGCTTAGTGGTTAGCACGTTTGCCTCACACCTCCAGGGTTGGGGGCTCGATTCCCGCCTCCGCCGTGTGTGTGGAGTTTGCATGTTCTCCCCGTGCCTCGGGGGTTTCCTCCGGGTGCTCCGGTTTCCTCCCCCAGTCCAAAGACATGCATGGTAGGTTGATTGGCATCTCTAAATTGTCCATAGTGTGTGATTGCATGAGAGTGTGTGTGTGTGCCCTGCGATGGGTTGGCACTCCGTCCAGGGTGTATCCTGCCTTGATGCCCTATGATGCCTGAGATAGGCACAGGCTCCCTGCGACCCGAGTGTAGTTCGGATAAGCGGCAGACAATGAATGAATTATTATTATTATAATTACTCTTTAATTTCAGAGGAAGGAGTCTCCAGTGTCAGCACTCCTTCAGTACCAGTCAGTACAGGAAAGTCTTCAAAATAGACGACAAACTCCAATTTTTTGTCTATTTGACTTCAAGAAAAAGCAAAGTAATGGCTGTGGATAGCTGCTATAAGTTGTCTCTTGTGATGTAGCTATAAAAGGATAAAAAGTATGACACGTTTCATTACATTTCAGGATGTGGAATGTGTTTTTTTTTTTTTTATTGGAAAACATTTCCAATTTGTGTGTGTGTGTGTGTGTGTGTGTGTGTGTGTGTTTTAATAGTTGATGAAATCAGCTGTTCTTAATTAAATCTGATTGAGGTTCTCCTCCTAGGTATATCATTTCTAATGTTCAGCTCATGTGCATGATTGACTTCCTCCATCTCCCACTCATCTCATCTCATTTCCTTTCCTCTTCCTCCATTGACCTTTTCTATGTTGTTCCTATTCCTATGACTTTTTTGCTCTTTCTTTCATTTTTCTGCTTCCCTTCTCTTTTGTTTACTACCTGACCTTTTCCCCCCGTCTTCGTTCCTCTTCCCATCCATTTCCTTTCCCCCCAATTTCCCATTCTGCTTTCCTGTTCTTTTCCTGATCTCACATCTTCACACCTTTTCCCTTCTCTTTCCCTCGCAGTTTCATTTTTGTCCCCACACCATCCCTTATTTTTTTTCTTCTCTCATTTCATTCTTTTGCTTCCTATCTTCCTATCTTTTTCATTTTCTCCATTCTCCTCATTTCCTACTCTCTGTTCTCTCCTTTGGATGGAAACTTCTTACTTTCTTGTTCCTTCATCTCATCTTCCTCATCTTTTTCTTCCTTTTCTAGTTCTTTCTTTTTTCCTCTATTCTTTTTTTTCAAATCCTCTCTTCTCTTGAGCGTTCCTCTTTTTTTCTACATTTTTTTTTACAGTTTCTATCCTTGTCTACTTCCTCTCCTTTCTCTCCTTTCTCACATTTTGCTTTCTTTTTACATCACTTACTTTTTTCTCCTTCTCTTTTCCTCCTTCATGTTTTCTTTTTCTTTCTTTCTTTCTTTCTTTCTTTCTTTCTTTCTTTCTTTCTTTCTTTCTTTATTTCTGACCTCTCCACACTTTCATTTCCTTTCCTTTCCTTATTCATTCTATCCATTCACTCCTCTTCTTTTACTTTTCTTATTACTTTTTCTGGTGTCTCCCCCTCACCTTTTTCCTTCTTTTCTTTTTCCTCATCCTATTTTCCCCTCCTGTTCTCCTTCCTACCCTCCTCCCGTGTTTTTTCCCACTTTCTCTAGTTCCTTATCCTCTTAAGGGGAATGAATTCTCTTTATTTTTTTCTGTACTTCTCCTGACTAGTATTTTCTCTTCTTTTCTTTTTTCTTTTCTTTTCTTTTCTTTTCTTTTCTTTTCTTTTCCCTTTTTCTATCTTCCTCTATTTTTACTCTTTCAAACTTTTTTTTTCTTTTCCTCGTCCACTTCCTCTCCTGAAATCTCCTCCTCTGCTCTCTCATCCTTTTGTTTTCCTCTTTCTCTCCACTTTACTAGAACCTATTTTAAAAACTGAAATTTTGGTGCACAGACTCTCGGGCAGACGTGTTCCTCGTGTTCTCCTCGGCTGCTTCAGTTTGTCAGCATGTCATGGCTGAAAACACGCTTCAATTATTTATTGCGTACAGAATTTTGCATAAAATAATGGCCTACTTTTTTGCATGCTTAACCACACTGCCGCTTTATGCAAACTTGTAAACAGCCTGTGCTGAACTCTGTACAGTCCCTCCTAAGTGGCTGCTGAAAACATCCAGCCAAAATTTCATACAGAAAACAGTGTCTGAAACAGCACCCTACTCCCTAATCCCTACACCCTAACCCCTACTTAGTATTATACATATTTCGCTCCAGTTAGCCCACTTTGTTTGGAAATTAACTAACTAAACAAATTTTCACGCACAACGCTGACCATCACAGCTAAACAGAACTACTTCCTGTTTCCAGGAAGCAAGTCAGTCCACTTGCTAGTGTCTCTGAATGAACAGGACAGTGTCTTAAACGGACAAAGAGTGAAAGAAATAAAAAGAGAGGTTGCGTAGACTCATGGATGTTTCATGGATGGATGTAGGTCTGACGAGAGCTTTTGTTTTTCCCAAAGTATAGTTCATACATGAATCCTCCACGGTGGTTAGAGGTGATACTGAAAGAATGGAAAGTAGATATTTTGTATTCGTCTGTTTCGGGGTTGAGGTACCAGTCAGAAAACTCAGCAACATGCTGCAGGAGCGAGCGCATAATCTCAAACCATCCTCGGGATTTTCCGACAGAAGTGATTAGTGTTGTCTGCAGCTTGGGTGGAGATTATTACGTCACCATGACAACAAAGCAAATGGAGTTTGGTACAAAACCACCAATAAACAACAAAGAAAACGGAGGAAGTGTTGAAGAGTGAACAAGAAATTTGAAGTGATGTTAATGAAAGCTACATCACTAAGGCTACGTTTTTTTAGTTAAAAGCCTAGCGTATCATTAGCTGATGATTGTTGTGTCCAAGCCTGATTTGGGTTCTCAAAACCAGAGATAAAGCTTAAAACATAAGACATGTCCAGAGAAGACATATGCACTGTGCAGACCTTGACTGGATTTTGGCATTTGGGCAGATTTATAGAGCTTCTGTTTTGACAAGTCAAAGCATTCCATTCAGTTTGACACTGAGGACCAAGCTATGGATCCAGGCTTACAGATCTAGGGTACATGGCGGTTGGATATATGTATATATAAAATATGGCTCTGAGAATTTGACAGACCCTTCCACTAACAGCTCTTCTTTTGAAAACCGGAGTCAGGATCTGTTGAGTTGTACAGAGGAGATGTACAGGGATGTGATGATACAGAAACGTAATCACAGTGGGATTCACTTTTTATAAAAACAACATGAGGCAGCGTAGCATTAAAAATCCCAACACTGGTGGATCTTTCAATCACTAGCGTAAAACCTTACCCAGTGACCCAACACTGTGGTGCACTAATTATTTATTGACTTGTAGAAACACTGGAGTTATGTGAAGGAAAGGATAATCATCAGTATGCAATAATCAAACCCAGGGCATGGGAATTGTAGCTTATGCTAAACAAGTTACGCTACAGTAGATGCTCGTTAATTCCCTGGATGAGCAATAACCCAGCCCTGGTGCTTTTGAATGGGGTGGGGGGGTTGATTTGAGGGGTTGGGGGATGAGTACAGGAATTGAATCTCCAGGACTACAAGAATTTAAATCTTTTCAGCTCAAACTCCCCTGTGCTAAATCAGTGTAACCCATAACACAATCTCATCTTACAGTCAGCCGAGCATGGAGGCTTAGTGAACACCTATTTTCATTTTGTTTTTCGTCTGCTGCAGTCACTGAAGACTATAAACACACACACACACACACACACACACAAAACCCTGTATAAATCACATCACACCATCACACACTTGCATAGAATAGAGCATCGACTGGCGGAATGAATCAATGGTTCTGCAGTGATGTGGCATCCAGTTGTTATTTTAACTCTCGAATCACACATTTATAGATAGAGATTGCTCAATAGTTTATGGAAGCAATAAAACATTTTGGTTTTATTTCTCTTATACCACAGCAATATTGCATCATGCATTTTATTCATTAATAGTTACATTTAATATCGTAGTAATGAACTTTCTAGATGCTATAAATGCTTGATCCATCACCAGGTTTAAGTTAACAAGACAAAAACCACACAGCTACAAAGAAAAGTGTGGAAAAGTTATTGCTTTTCTTCTGTCACTTAAAGCTGCATTAATAATGTCACTATATTAATAATTATATGTTGTTGTTCTTATTTGGGACATCTATGGTAGAATTCCCTGTGACGTTATTGAATGTTGAATAATCTGACCAATCAGGAGTTCAAGATTATATATCTAAAACTATATATACATCTTTCACAGACACACACACACACACACACACACAGATTTCGGCTTCCTCATTGACTTTTTTATTTCTTCAGCGAAGCAGAATGGCAGGACGGCCGCACTGTAATTCTTGTTGCAATCTGTTCCCAGTCAATGATTGTCCATAGACAATAAGCCTGTGATATATCGCAATAAGCAGAAATCCTGCTGCCGCTGGCCTCTCTGCACCACAGCTCCTATTTTTTGGCTATAATTAGCTGCTCAGGGAAACTTTCAGGCAAATAAAGACTGTGGACTCAGCCTGCTCCCAGAGCTCCAAACCTCAAGTGAAGAGAGTGTGAGAGCAAGTGCGAGCGTTCAGCCCAAGAGGATTTGTCATGGGCCACTTCCTGCTAGATTCCAGAATAAAAATAAACTAGAGTGCCAGCATGATCTGAAGGCTGTGGCATTAGTCTTCTTCCTCGGAAGGAGCTCGGGGCAGGGAAGAAGGCTTGATTGTTTGCTCAAAGCCTTGTTGCGGGGACGCTTCGCGTCAGAGCAGCAGTGTCTGCATTTCCCAAGCAGGCAGTACGTGTGTGCTTAGTGTTTCTGTCGAGCAGCAGGAATCTTTGGTGCCAACAAAACATCCTGCTTTTAAACCGCTGTGCTGCACGTGAGGCTAATTAATGGGTTGGCTGTTGGCCAAGCAGTGAAATCAAGGCCAGGTGTTGGAGGGCATTAGGCTGGTGAAATGGTGGGTGGGTGGGGGTTTGGGGGGTTGAATGTGGAAGCCCTTCATTACCGCCCTCATTTATGCAACAGCGCTAATGAAGACAGTACAAGCACCCATTTCTGGTGGTCTAGCAGTAATTGCGTATTTGAAATAGCACAGTAACCTTTTAACCTGCTCTTTTTCTGCCTAATGAGCTTCATGGTGATTTCAGCAGGATGAAGTTTAATTGATTTCCTTGTCCAGAATTGATCCATTAGCTTTATTCCAGCCTATGTTTCAGACCACATGAAAGATTGCATTATGCAGAGCCACCATGGTGGTCACAGGTTTCTGTTGAAGATTTTAATAGCCATATTTCCACGAACTGAAGAGCTTGCCATTATTCATCTCGACATGAAAGACCAGTGCTAGCCTCAGGGATGAAAAATCTCTACCTCCCCATGACGAATGTTCTTCAATAACGCCTGAGGTATCCGCTGGTTCATATTTATCAGAGAGAAAGACTCTCTTTACAAAAGGTCCTCACTATGATAAGTCTCAAGTAGAGGAGCACATGACCCCATTGCGGTCCAACTTGAGTTTGGACCACCATCTTTCAGCGTGACGCCAGGAATCAAAACAAGATCCAAAAGAAAGGTTCTTTCACTTAGTCCTATAGGTTGGAAAGCCTCTTGGGGAGTGTGTGATAATGCTCTGTCACTGTAAGTGAAGACTTTTCCCCCAGTAGTGATGGAGGAGGAAAGTGGCCTCAGTGAAATATGTGAGAATGTGCTTCCTAGATCAGGGTACCCTGCTGTTTCTCTTTTTCTCCCCTTGACCTCTTAAGTGTGAGAAACACAAGGATGCTTCTAGCTGCTTTTTAGCTTCCTGTCACATTCTTACTCCCTCTTACTAGACTGGGTCCCTGGAAGTAGAAAATGTGCTATTGATATTAGAAATGAACGAACAAGCTAAAGTTGATTAGGTGCTGAAGGTGGTATACCAACATCTTAAGGCAGTAGTGGTCCACTGAGCAACTGATTGGAAGGTTGTGGAGTTCAAATCCTACCATTGGTAAGCTTTATCTTTTAGGCATCTAACAAGACAGTTGTCTCAAATGCGAGTCGCTTTAGATAAAAGCATCATTCAAGTGAAGAAATCTGAGAAGGACATGGACACAGTGGGCTAGCCTTGTTTAGCAATGATTCCTCCAAAGATCTCTTCTTCCTTCTACTTACAGTCAGTACTTACTTACTCCAAATTGTGTCCCTTGGCTTGTCTATTGTGTCTTCAAACAATGAATTTGCTGTACTGCAAAAAGAATAAAACATTATCCCATTTTATTTTATAGTCTGGGGCTGAGGCTAAAGTCAAGGGCAACGTTGAGTAATGTTGAAACATCTCTCTCCTTTCAGAGACAAGTATTTTTGTTCACTGGAAACTCCATCACCGCAGATAGCAGATGCATATACTTTCGCACAACTTAATGGATTGTTACCAAGGAGAAAAAGAATGTCTCACTGGCTATCCGCTTCTCTGATCCTGCCAAGTTTCTCTGGGCTGAACAGCGTGCTGCCGAGAGAAAAAACATTTACTTGCATGAAAGGTATAATGATATTGACAATGAAGCACAATAGTAGATGTGGTGGAAAGGGATGCTATTACCAAGACATACATTTTAGACCATACCTAGCATTTTTTCTCTCTCCTGGTTTACTGGAGTATATTTGTTAGTGTTTCATGCCAAGATTAGTATGTAAGAGTATCTCTCACAATGCCAAAATTAGATAGGGGTGTTGCTGTAACTGTTTAAGAAAAGTCATTTCTTGAAACTGAAATGAACAAGATCCTTGTTTAGTGTCAATCGGGATAGTAAGTGATATAATACTGGATTCTGACTTGATTGGACTTTTAGGGGATCATGGATCCCACCATATCACTTTCTTGGATTTAGGTGATCGGTGCTATGTTCTTGAAAACCGATAGTAATGGATATGTTTAGCTTTCCTTGATAGTTTCCTTGGTCATTAGCACTTCATCCAAGTTAGGATACACTGGGGCAGTAGGGTTGTGAGAATACCCCCTGGATGGAGGACCAGTCTATTTCAGGGCACCATGCACACATCCATTAACAAGGGGCACTTTGGAGTAGCTTGCCCATCGTTTTTTGAAGTTTTGGGAGGTGGGAGTAAAGTAGGGAATCTGTAGGGAGAAAATGTGATGTTCCATGTAGACAGTGGGACTGTACATCAGTAACTTAGTGGTCCACCCCACTAGGTTACCACCCCTCATTATTCTGTTGCACCTGGTAATTGATGGAGAGAAAACTGGAAGGTCACGTTATTTAAGATGGTAGGAATAAAATAATACAGCTGAGTCCTTTAAGGCTATGATTAGTGCCATTGGTACACTGTCAAATTGTGCATCGGAGACTTGAATGTTGTTGGCAGCACTTGAACATGACGATATCAAGGTGGTGAAACAATAAGAGTTTTACAACCGAGAAGGTTCCCAATCGGATTTGGAAAAATTTCCCAGAGATACTATCTCTGGTATCTCCGAGCACAGTAAAATGGACTACTGTGGGATCTCAGCTTATGAGAAAGTTTCTAAGAAATGAATGCATGAAAGCATTTCCCTTTGTTGGGTTAGGAAAGCATTTTTAAAGAAAGTAAACAAGTGTGTATTTTGTTCATGACTAATGGCCATACTTCCTCCGCCTTGGGGAAATTCTGGGGAGTGCTGCTGTGTTCACAAATGCTATCAGCTGATGTACCAAAGCTGTCTCCTGAAGATAAAACTGCTTTAGATCTTTCTTTAACCATACAAGAACTTAAGTCTGCTGCTTTTCAAATAGCACTGGGCCGTCCCCCAGGGGTAGATGGGCTTCCTATTGAGTTTTATACAATGTTCTGGTAGACTTGATTTTAATGTGCAAGTGTGCAGCCACTGGTGAGTGTTGAAGACTAGTATTGATTTTGCCTCTGCAAAAGAGAGATTGGTGTGATTTAAAGAACTGGTGACCCGTTGCTCTTGTTGGGTACACTTTATAATTCTTTTCAAAGACTGTTCCCAACAGACATAAAATATAAATTTTTGTCCATTATACACATTGATCAAGCTTGATGGTCAATCTGTTTCTGTGTAGAGACATTATGGAACTTTCCAAAATGTCAAATGTGAACTATGGACGCAGATTGGTCTGAAGAAAGAGACATCGATTATGTTCACGAGGGGCATCTCTTTGACGTCTTGATGGGGTTTGTGTTTTGTAAGAATTTTTCTAGATGCTTTAAGTAAGAAATAAGTTTTATAAAAAAAAATTTTTTTACAAAAAGATACTGAGCAGCAGGGCGGTCTGATGCCTCGACATGAAACTCTTACCACCCCGGAGATGATTATATTTTTATCGTGTGTTTAATTCCTTACTGAATCAACACTTTCTGACCAATCAGAATCAAGAATTCAACAGTGCTCTAAGATTTATGGTGCTCATATCTTAGTAAGGATGAATGTAGCATTTCCCAGTTGAGCAGTATACTTGCCAATAGATTTTACTACTTTAACTACATGGGAAACTGAAGCCGGCGAGTGTTTGAGAAGAAAATTGGGACAATTAATCACTAGCCTACTGGCAGCTTCTACAGATCCTGTTCCAGTGGTAGTTCAGGATAGGTAGGATGTGTGGACAGTGCGATATCGTTTACTTTCCTGTTCCGTTTTTTTTTTTATCAGACAAATATAGTGAAAAACTACCAGGGCTTGGGGAAGCTAATCCCATACAGGGCAATACGTATACATGTTCTCAAAGCACGTGATGAAGGAGAATGAGGAAGACCATGCACTACAATCATTAGTGATGAACCGGCAACCGTGCTTTGTAAGCCTCCTGCAAAAGAAGCATGTTTTTAGTTTTTATGAGCGTGGGAACAGTTGTGTTCCAGTCATAGCAATCACATTTTGGGCTTTTGCAGACATAACAGTCACATGTGTGGACTCTAGAGTCATAACATGCACATAGCTTTTTGCCAAACATCTTACATTTACATTTCTGGCATTTGGCAGACGTTCTTATCCAGAGCGATGTAAAAGAGTGCTTTAAAGTCTTAATCAATGAATACGTTAACACTGGTTCAACAGGTCACAGACTTTATTTATACAGATATTATCATTGGTATATTTATTTATATTAACATACAACAATACATAAAACAAACAGGGAGAATAAGAGCTAGTTTAAGTGTTTCCGGAAGAGGTAGGTCTTCATCCGGCATTTGAACGCACTCAGTGACTCGGCTGTTCCGACATCTATGGGAAGTTCAATCCACCACCTCGGTGCTGGAACAGAGAAGAGTCTAGAAGTATACCTACCTCTTACCCTGAGAGATGGTGGGACGATTCGAGCAGTGCTAGTAGATCGGAGGGACTGAGGTGCAGTCTCCTAATCTTAGATCTGTTTTGTTGTGATGTTCATCACTGAAACACTCTACAGTGGTGCTTAATGGCCTTTAGGTATATGTTTAAAATAAATAGTGATACCAAACCCATTTCTGCTCTCAAGTGCTTGTTCATCAGCATCTAAAATTTATCTTCAATCCTAAAAATTCTGTGTATATGAACAGAGGCAAAAGCATCACACACTCAAAGCCAACTAATTTCCAAATCAGATTTTTCGGCACTAAAATAGCCTTTATTATGCTGATCGCTGATTGCTGACTGATGACGTAAGAGTCGATTTGTTTCATTTGAGATTCTTCACTTTATAATCTAACACAGAGTACAGACAGTCTGGTACAGAAATCCGGTTTCAGTATGCAAATGATTTTATGTGGTGTGATGCAGAGGTGTTATTTTTGAGTGCTGCATGGTATTTAGAGATTTAAAACTATAGTATGATGCAAGATGCACTGAAGGGAACGTAGAAGAGAAAGTCTCTACACTCTCTCTCTCTCTCTCTCTCTCTCTCTCTCTCCCCCCTCGTTCCACCTTCAGACACCTGTCTTACTGCAGGGCCTAGGTCCCCATTATGCTGCAGTCATTGAGCTGTGTGGAGATTAGAGCAAGAAGGAGAAACAGCCCAGGCAAGGAGAGTAATATCAGTTCCTACCTGAGCGGAAAAGAAATTCTTGTGTAACAGAGAAAGGACGAGGAGACAGCAAAAAGAGGAGACGAGCGGCACTGCTGAATTAGGTAGAATCTATCCAATTATAAAACCTGATTAGCTCTGTCAATTAAAGCGTGATGGACATCCTTTCAATTATCAGCCTGCGCACAAAAAAATCGATGTATCCCAGAGCCGAGTCTATAGTTAGCCTGGAGGAATCGGGCACGTGACACCTGCTGGCTCTGATAAAAACTTGGTCTGCTGATGTTCCGATAAGCTCAAGGAGCTCTTGTTCTGAACAAAGAGAAACTGGGGAGAGAGAGAGAGAGAGAGAGATAGAAAGCAAAGGTGTGTCATGTCTTTGGAAGGACGCATATTGAACACAAAGGTGCGTCCTGATTTCTCCTGAACAGGAAGTGACCCCTGGGCCTGTTTTGTTTTGACCTGCTAGCATCAGTGATGCTAATTCTACCAGGACCTTTCTATCACTGTCAACAGCAATGAAGCTTTCATGTGTGCAAGACACACACGAAATCAGCTCTAAAGCTCGCCGCCATGTGTGCAGGCTCGCAGCAGGGCACCGGGTTTTATTTCAGCTTATCCTTCCCCAGCACCTGTAGCCTCTCCCTCTGTTTACGCCTTTGTCATCACTCTCTCACTCCCTATCTCTCTCTGGCACACTCCGCTTGCAGGTAGAGATCCGGTTGCAGCTCGGCTCTGCTGCTCGTGGACGTCACGTGCGAGAGACACGCTTCCTGCAGGATGTATAAGTTCACGCTTTTTATTTAGCCTTCCCCAGAACCTGCACTTGCTGGTTAACCTCATTCTTTTTTCTCCTCCTATCAGTCTCCCAAAGACATGTAACATCGCGGGGTTTCTCATGATGGCTCCATCCTTTCGCATGATCTACTTCCTGCTTCGCTCGCAGTCCAATCTGAAGCTGAAACAAGTTTTTCCATTTATTTCTTAATTAACTAATCAATAATAACACATATCTACGTCATTCAGGGCCCTTATTTGCATACTAAAACCTGATTGGCTAAAACAATCGTATAAACGTATTCTAATTGTTTTTATTTGTTTTTTAACACAAACATGCCATTTAAAGCAGAAGACTGTACACTTTGACTCTTTGCGACTCCTGAGAACTCGGCTGACAAAAGAAAGTGATGATATTTCTTTAGACTTTACGATTAAGTGTGCAATTAGCAACTCCAACGCAGCTTAATTAGGCCGATGCCGGCGTTCAGATCTGCAATTGGCATCTCTCTTAATTGTGGCGGAGATGCTGCTGTTGTTGTTGTTATTGTTGTTGATGTTGTTTGGCGGAGATGGGGGGCGACTTCCGACAGAATCGTTTCCTTTGACAACTTCACTGTTGTGGAATCAAAACAAACAAAGCTGTGTGTGTGAGTTACTCAAACAATACCGCATTCACTACATCGCTGGAGAGATGTAGAGCATCTTGAGGTCTGTGTTACTGACACACACACACACACACACACACAGTTGTTTGTTTCACCTCCTTTCTAAGGACCTTCTGCCTTTTATAAACCTAACACAAACCTCCATCAAAGGAAAGAAATATAAACCTAATAAGACATCCATCTGTACGTCCGTACGTACGTCCGTACGTCCATCCATCCAATCTTACATCCATCCATCCATTCATCCATCCAGACCCACATCCTACATAGATTTATAAAATAAAATATAAAAGAAAAGAAAAAAAAAAGAAAAAGCAAATAAGCAGAAACCTGCTTTTTGGGGACCAGCCAAATGTCCCCATAATGTTAAAACCATCAGATTTTCCTATCCATATGGCTAGTCCTCACCAAGCTATAAAAACATGAACAAACACACACACACACACACACACACACACACACACACACACACACACACACACAGATATACACAGATGCAAACAAACATATACAAAGACACACACATAACCAGCCTGACACACATAGAGACAGATACACACATACATCAATGCAGACACACACACACACATACAGATACACATCGATCACGACAGACATACACACACACACACACACACACACAGATATACACATTGATAACGAGACACACACACACACAGTCCGACACACAAAGAGACAGAAACACATACACGTAGACACACACACATGCACGCAGATACACATCTATAATGACAGACACACACACACACACACTCATAGATGCACATCGATCACGACAGACACACACGCAGTCTGACACACAGAGAAACAGATACACACATACATAGATATACACACACACACACACAACCAGTCTCCACAGAGACAAATAAATATATACATAGATACACACACACACACACACACACACACACTCGCAGATACGCTTCGATCACGACAGACACACACAGTCTGACAGACAGAGAGACAAATACATATTTTCCATTCCATTCCATCGTCTGTACCGCTTATCCGATCTATTCTCGGGTCACGGGGAGCCTGTGCAATCTCAGGCGTCATTGGGCATATCAAGGCAGGATACACCCTGGACGGAGTGCCAACCCATCACAGGGCACACACACTCTCATTCACTCACACAATCACACACTACGGACAATTTAGAGATGCCAGTCGACCTGGAAGCATGTCTTTGGACTGTGGGAGGAACCCGGAGCAC
This sequence comes from Hemibagrus guttatus, assembly GCA_033459395.1. Taxonomy (NCBI): domain Eukaryota; kingdom Metazoa; phylum Chordata; class Actinopteri; order Siluriformes; family Bagridae; genus Hemibagrus; species Hemibagrus guttatus. The sequence goes on along the minus strand of JAUCMX010000016.1, from coordinate 21,499,572 downwards.
CCAAGCATGGGGAGATCACGCAGACCCCACACACAGTGAGCGGGAGCGAGACTCGAACCCAGGATGCTAACCACTAAGCCACTGTATATCTATATCTATCTATCTATCTATCTATCTATCTATCTATATATATATATATATATATATATATATATATATATATATATATATATATATATATATATATATTCACACACACACACTCATACAGAACATTGATAACACACACACACAAGAAGTCTGACACACAAGGACAAATACAAATATACATATAGATTCACACACACACACACACACATACAGAACGTTGATAACAACACACACACACACAGATACACACGTAGCTACAGACACACACACACATGCTAAAATGCTGTATGTAAGGTTAAAATACAGAGCTGATGAAATCTTTTTATAGCTCTTCAAGGTTTTATATCTTCAGTTATCCTTCACTGAGAGTTTGATATTTAATTTCATTTCATTTGAACAGTGCGGGTGAGCAAGTGTGTGCTGTTGGGACAAACGAGTCATACTCTCAGAGCAGCATTCAAAACCGCTGACACATGCTATACGATACACACACACACACACACACACACCCATGAGCCGCAGTGCCACAACAACGGCCGTCACAAAATCCCACTTCCCACTGACACCGCTGATTAGGATTGTTTTGGACGTGATTGTCGGAGTCTCAGCACCGCGGGCCACAGACTCCACAGAGGCAGTAGATAAATCTGTTTCTATTCTCTCTCCCACTCTCTTTCTTTCTCTCCTCCTTTTGGGAGCGCGCGTGCGTGTGTGTCGTTCAATATCGCAGCCGTAAAAATTCAGGAGTGCTGATGTAGCAAGCTGCGAGTCGAGACACGCGGTCCGGTACGGCCGCTCTCCAGAGGAATAAAGCCCCGATACAAACCAAACACAACGCAGACTGAAGCTCTGAAAAGAACATGTCAATAACGCTCTGCCTTATAGGTACAAGACTTTATTCAGACTGAGCGCGTGTTAGCCGTCTCGGTTTCGATCCGTGTTCGGAATTCTGATGCATTTGCTGCGTTTAAATCTTTTACGCGGGTTTAGTTGCTTCTCTTTCTTTCTGAATCCTTTTCTTTCTATCATTCTCTGCCTCCCACATGACTCGTTCTCTCCCATTACGCTTCAGCTTCTCTTTATACCTGCCTGCTTGGCTTGAGAAATTAGAGTGTGTGTGTGTGTGTGTGTGTGTGTTTTCAGAAATGCGCCTGTTTCATTTCGCCGGGTTTAGTTAATAAAAGATAAGCGATCGAGTGAAATTGGACGATAAACGTGCAAAAGCATCAAAGCAACACTTTGGCGGTCTGAAATAAAAGAGTGGTGATCGTGTAAGGTAACGATTACACCTCTTGGAGGGGTGCGGTGATAGGACATTAATCAACAGCAGGGAGTTGAAGGCGTTAGCGTTATTGTTATCGCTCTGCAGTTGTATTACGTTTCACTAACTGCTCCTTCGGAAATATTTTGTTCCTCGTACACCGCGGCGGTTTTGCCAAAAATACCATTTTTTATTCATTGTAAAGAACGCCGGCTAGCACTTTGTATCAGTTTATGGTTCCGTTTAATGTTACAGAACATCTGAGAAACAACTTCCTGTTCAGTTCCTTCACTTTTGAGTCAAATCTAGCTGGTTAGCATGGAACACAGCATCGTCTGCGCTACGCCGTTGGGTCTCATGTCGGAAATCTTTCCCTAAACGTTAAATAAATGTTGCCTCACAGAAAGCTTCACAGTTTCAGTCACTGTTGTTAAAATACAACCATTTTTATTCAGTTACTTGTAGATGTCACCATCGAGGCTGCTGTTACTATGGTAACAATATTACGTTATGAGAACATCGATATCAACCCGAGATAAATTATGTATCGCTATAGTTAGTGTGTGTGTCTCATCTGAGTTGTGTGCTTTTTTTTTTTCACCCTTTCGTATCAGCACAAAAGGCTTTTCATGGAAAAGTATGAAAGCATCCTCATATTTTCTTAAATCAAAAAAAGCCCGCTGCTTTATTGAGACAGGGTTTTTCACTAGCATCCGGATCGCCGCCTTTAAGACACAAGCTCTGTGCTTTAAACCTCTGATAAAAACCAAGAAGAAGCAGACAATGGTGGGGTTTTTTCTTTGCTGTCAAATGTAATATGATGTAACACAAAAGCAAGAAAATGAAGAAAAAAAAAAAAAAAATGGATGCGGATGGATACAGTGATGATGATGACAATGATGATGATCATGACGACAACGGCGATGATGATGACCATCATCATCATCACTACCATCATCGCCGTTGTCATCGTCATCATCATCATCGCCCGTCGTCATGATCGTCATAATCAGATAGTGATGACGATGATGATGACAATAATCATGATGATGATGACGATGATGATGATAGTGATGATGATGATGATGACAAATGATGATGATAGTGATGATGTTGATGATGATAGTAATGATAATGATGTTGATGACAACGACGACGATGATGCCGACCGAGATGATGAAGATGATGATGATGATGACGATGTTGACAACAATAATGATGATGATGGCGAAAAAATGATGATGATGACGACGAGGACAATGATGATGACAATGACGATGATGTTGATGATGATGTTGGCGACAGCAATGAAGACGACGATTATGACGACGACGATGATGGCGACCATGGTGATGACAGTGAAGATGATGATGATGACAATGTTGACGACAATAATGATGATGATGATGACAGTGATGATGACGGTGATGATAGTCATGATGATGATGACGATGATGATGACGATGATGTTGATGACGGCGACAAAGACGACGATGATGATGATGACAAAAATAAACAAAAATGATGTTGATGATGATGTTGGCGACAGCGACGAACACGACAATTATGACGACGACGATGATGGCGACCATGGTGATGACAGTGAAGATGATGATGACGATATTGACGACAATGACAATGATGTTGGCGACGGCGACGAAGACGACGACGATGACGATGACCATGGTGATGACAATGAAGATGATGATGATGACAATGTTGATGACAATAATGATGATGATGATTATAGAACAGCACTCTATAATGTCTCGTGTGTATAGTCATCTGTAAACACGAACAAAACAAAATATATATTTTTTTAACTCTCTTCTTGGCGATATATAATATACCAATAACTATCAAGTTATTCCCAAATATTTCCTAAACCCTCACTACCACTGCTTCATTAGGTCTGAATTCTTGAAGGCAATTAGAAAAAAAAAGTGCTGCCATGACCACAACTGACTTCTCTTTAAATAAGAAGAAACACCTTATTGTATAATCTACATCTTATTTTCTCTAGAAATTCTCCCTTCTTCCTGCAAAATCTCTCAATATGCTAATGATCATGATGAATATGCAAATTAGCCCGTGACCTCATCTGCCGACTTTTTGAGCACACGTTAGACGTGAGCTGCTTTCCCTTGATTGGTGGGTGCGAGAGTGTGGATTTACGCCTGATTAACGATATTAAAGAATGATAAAAGACCAAATTGCACATTATAGACTGAATAAGTGCTACAGCTAAACGTTAAACAGTGGAACCAGAGGTGAAAATATGGTCTGTAGTAAAGTGTTTGTGTTAGATGTGCTCTTAATGCATCTCTCTCTCTCTCTGTGTGTGTGTAGCCGTGTCCGGTGCGGAGGACGTGGCTCTCTATGTGGGCATTGTTGCCGTGGCGCTGTGTCTCACTCTTCTGCTGGTGGTCCTGGTCCTCGTGTATCGGAGAAAGAAGGAAGGTTTGGATGCGGATGTAGCCGACTCATCAATCCTCACGACCGGCTTCCAGCCCGTGGGCATTAAACCCGCCATGCCAGGTGTGTGGGCACCGGACCGGGCACAGCGCTGCAGTACGATATCCTTCCTCTCTTATAACCATCTCTGTGTTCATTGTAACACCATTTTCTCTTTGTTTTTCATTTTCATTTGTCACGTTTATTTTCAACCTAGCCAACTATGCTAGCAGCTAATTATATCCTAGCAGCTAATAAATAAATCAAAAAAAATAAAAAATAAGGGTATTGAGGAATTTCTCTAGATTGGTAGATGGCTATTATCATTTATAAGTTAAAAATGAAGCAAGACATACAAGAAGTTTTATTAGCTAGACAACACTAGCTAGCTCCACTTCATAAACATAATCACTGTGCCATTATTAATACACTACTGACTCCATTATTAGCAGTGAGAAAGCTCGTATGTGAGTCCATCAGCCAGCACCTTTGACATCATCCCCCCTGGCCATTTTCCATCTGAGCGCGCTAAGACGCTGGGCGCTCTCCGCCGTGATCTTAATGTCGTGTTCTCCCCGCTGATTTTCCCCTTTAATCTGACGGCGGAGAAATGAAAATGGCAGTGGTGTGGAAAAGGGAAAGGTGCCGCCGGCATGCTTAAGTGAGCCGGCTCTTTTCAGAAACACCGTCACTCCGCTGTGGCGCCGCTCACCGAGCAAGAGTCGGATCGGTCTATGTGTTTATCTGTTGAACTCTGTTTGTTAGTGCATACTTTAAGCTCATTTCCTGATGAAATGTCTTTCTCTGAGGGTTTTTTTCTTCAGACCTGCCAACCCCAGAGACGAATAATCCCACTCCATAACGGGAGAAAAAATAAAATGAATAGAGTAGACTTCTGGTGTGGTACAAATCTTATCCAGTGCCCTTCATGGAACATATGAAAGGTTTCGCTGTTGATCTGTTAGCTAAGAGGAACACTAACAGACTTTATTTCACATGAATTAACTCAGCATAGATTGAGTTCACCATGCTCAAGGTAGAAGCGGGCGGGGCTTCCAGTGAGTCATTGAACATCAAGATGTCAATCATTCCACATTCATGTTCTGATTGGCTCATCTGGCATTTTTTTTGATGGGGGTCTACTCTTTTAGAGCTTTTCCTCACATGCTTTCTCTCTCACAGAAAACTCTCACCTGCTCACAATCCAGCCGGACCTGACCACGCCCGGTTACCAGGGTTCGCTGCGTACGCGTCATGACCCGACTCCTAAATTCTCTCTGAGCGACGGGCCGCTGCTGGAGCCTCTGGCTAACGGTTCGCACACCATGGCCAATGGCAAAGTGAGCGGCGACAGTGGACACCTCACCAGCCGTCTCGCCGCGCAGAGCTACTTCAAGACTCTGCCGCGGGACGCCGTCCACACCTCCTACGGCACCTTCAACTTCCTGGGAGGACGTCTTACCATCCCCAACACGGGTGAGTCACACGGCTGCAAGATAACTTCCCTGTGTTCAACACACACACACACACACACACACTATCGCTTTCTCACTTTTTCTTACACACTCTATTACACAGCTCCACTTCTCACACACTCTCACACCTCTAGCTCGATAAAGCGTAAATGAAGCAATGATACTAGCACAGGAAGTGGGAATAATCCCAAGAGGAAAAAAATGTGACTGTCCTTTTTCTGGACCTTTGAGAACCTGAGCTAAGTTACAACATTACACCTTATTTTATTGAATATTTTCCTTTTACATTAACTAACTACAGATAGCTGATATTACAGATATTTATGTTTACCTATAAATATCTACGCCTCGGCACAGCCGTATTAATTGAGATATTATATATCCAACAGAGGGAAAAACACACTGCAAGCCAACAGAGTCCTGACTCATTTTATATCAGACTCACAGCCTGAACATCATTCATTCATTTAAACCGATCTAAAATGTCCCATGAGTCCATTTCAGTTCTGCTGGTGGACTGGAAGACCAGGCGTTAAAATAATTCTTACAATACAACCGATTTTATCCGGTGGAACAGAAGCGGCTCGACTCCTAGCTAGTAATTAAGCAGCAGTCACATACGTACATAGAGTTGAGTAGAAGACGGTACTTATATTACCTCAAGAGAGATGATCAGAGTTGAAAAGAACAGGAAGGTTAAACTGTAGTGATTTCACATTGATTGTACGTCAGCGGTGATCAAATTACACGACGGATCACCGAGGCGTCATAGAGCTCGGCTAAACGCCGGTCTCTGTAAACAAAAGACCTGGAAAGCGCACTCCGGTCGACATCGTAACGATCGCCTTACAACAATAAAAGCCTTTCATAAAAGCAAAGTGAATCATTTTGCCTCCCTAGACTGAAATTGCTCTAATTAGGTGACATTAGCATGTCCCGAGCTTTTTAAAAAAAAAAAGAAAAAAAAAAGAAAAAAAAAAAAAAAAGAAAAAGAGCGTCGCTAAACCGATCGGTGCCTGAATGGTGCCTGTAACCTTATCCACTACCAAGGGCGTGAGTGGAGTCTATTTGGGACAATTAGTTTTCTCAATAAGGGAGCGAGCCCTCATCAGTCTGCCACGTTAGGAGTTTAGTGTGAGGAGGCACAGGAGAGGAAATGAGAAAGAGATTTCCAATTTCGCTGAGAAATCCATCCTCTTCGACTGCAGAAAAAGATGCAGGAGGCAGCAGAGCAGCAGAACCAGCAGGGGAATAGACTTATCCTGGATCAGGGTGAGAAATGTATAAACTGGCCTGGGTTTTGGATTTGTTTTCACACTACTTTATAAATTTACTGCTTTATTGCTCCAGACAGCTTGATTTGCTGTAAGCAGGCATTCTGGTTTGGCGTAAGATCCAAAGGGGTGTGAATCTCATGACTGGAGTTTCCCTCGGTTTAATCCAAAGGAGACGGAAATGTGGTTCTGGTTTCTCCTTAAATCAAGCCTCTGGGATAGAATTCCAGCTTTCCAGAAGCCATGGCAGTGAATGATGGACTGCTATGTAAGGGAAGGATGTGAGGGAAGAAACAGGAAGCAATACAAATGTAAAGGAATTCAAATGATTGTTCATGTAAGCACTTAGCAATGAGGTCTTTGGTCCTTAAAGCCTCTTGGTGGCACAGAACAGAAGAGTCTTTAAGCTTTTCATCCAAGGGAAGGTGAGGAACAAGGGTTCATAATCACCTTCAGGTCAGTTATTAGCTTTGTATCGTTTTTAGGTTGGATTCAACTGTGCAGATTTTACCTGCACAGGAACTTTTCATCCTTTCGTTATTTAAAAAGACGTTTTTGGTCAGCAGTCACACATTAGGTGGCACTGGGAACAAAAGAGTCACTGAAAACAGTTCAAGCAGTGCGAGACATTTTTAATTACAATCCCAGAATCATCAAAAGCCTTCAGTAAGAGGATAGTGTAACACCTTGCAGTTACGAATACAGCAGTATAGGCGTTCATCCAAAAAAACATTGTGATATGTGTAGCTGGTTTGTTGTTTGATTTTCTTTTCCCTTTTGTGACCATGAATCTGTGTGAAGCTCCTCCACCGACTCGCTATTGCAGAGAGCATGGTTATGTCAGACTATTTAACCCTGGTGGCTATGCTGTGTTTTTGTGTCTGTTATGCATTAACACCTTCGTCGTTCTCATAGACATTAATGTGTTTTTTTTTTTACAGATACCAAATCTGTAATCTTTTTTATTGACGGTGGAAAAAAAGACTAGTTTCAAAAGCACGTGTGTGTGTGTGTGTGTCAGTGCTGTGGGATTTATTTTAGACCTTCACTGTCTTTCTTTGGGTGTCTATACATTAACACAGTGTGTATGAAGGTCAAACTTCCTGAATGTGCCTCTGCCTGTGAATAAAACCAAGTGCTCCTGCTTCTTTCTGTCTTTGCACTTATTTGCATTAGGGATCAGCCTGCTCATTCCTCCCGAGGCCATCCCCCGAGGCAAGATCTATGAGATTTACCTCACCGTGCAGAGGAAGGACGATGTGAGGTAGGTCCCTCCACACTCGCTGCCAGAAAAGTTTCACAGAGAACAGAAACGAGAGAGCAAGCATAAGGCAAGAGAGCGAGGGGGGGTTGGAGAGAGAGAGAGAGAGAGAGAGTGGAGAGAGAGAGAGAGAGAGAGAGAGAGAGAGAGAGCGAGCCCGTAGGCAGCACAGAGAGTGATTGAAGTCAGTTTCCTTGCACTAGATCGTGTGTGTGTGTGTGTGTGTGTGTGTGTGTGTGTGTGTGTGTGTGTGTGCGTGTGCATGGTCAGATGCATGACTAACTCCGGCTGTGGGCTCTGTGTGGTCAGATCGGCTCAAATAAACCAGAGAAGCATTGCAGAAGGAAGTGATTCAGGAAGCTTTCACATTTTTTTTTACATTTTTCTAAACCTTTTATACATTGAAATGATTTAGAGGTGTGAATATTTATCGTTCGTAATGAGGGACGTGTGGCCTCTCTGCATGTTAGTCTCAGTAAAGGAGGCGTGGCCTCTCTGCATGTTGCTCTGTGAAGGAGGCGTGGCCTCTCTGCATGTTATTCTGTGAAGGAGGCGTGGCCTCTCTGCATGTTAGTCTCAGTGAAGGAGGCATGGCCTGTCTGCATGTTGCTCTGTGAAGGAGGCGTGGCCTGTCTGCGTGTTGCTCTGTAAAGGAGGCGTGGCCTCTCTGCATGTTACTCTGTGAAGGAGGCGTGACTTCTCTGCATGTTACTCTGTGAAGGAGGCGTGGCCTCTCTGCATGTTACTCTGTGATTGAGGCGTGGCCACTCTGCATGTTGCTCTGTGAAGGAGGAGTGGCCTCTCTGCATGTTAGTCTCAGTGAAGGAGGCATGGCCTCTCTGCATGTTACTCTGTGAAGGAGGCGTGACTTCTCTGCATGTTACTCTGTGAAGGAGGCGTGGCCTCTCTGCATGTTACTCTGTGATTGAGGCGTGGCCACTCTGCATGTTGCTCTGTGAAGGAGGAGTGGCCTCTCTGCATGTTAGTCACAGTGAAGAAGGCATGGCCTCTCTGCATGTTGCTCTGTGAAGGAGGCATGGCCTATCTGCATGTTACCCTGTGAAGGATGTTGCATGTGAAGGAGGAGTGGCCTCTCTGCATGTTAGTCACAGTGAAGAAGGCATGGCCTCTCTGCATGTTGCTCTGTGAAGGAGGCATGGCCTATCTGCATGTTAGTCTCAGTGAAGGAGGCGTGGCCTCTCTGCATGTTAGTCACAGTGAAGGAGGCGTGGCCTCTCTACATGTCAATCTCAGTAAAGAAGGCATGGCCTCTCTGCATGTCAATCTCAGTAAAGAAGGCATGGCCTCTCTGCATGCCAATCTCAGTGAAGGAGGCGTGACCTCTCTGCATGTTAGTCTCAGTGAAGGAGGCGTGGCCTCTCTGCATGTCAATCTCTGTAAAGGAGGCATGGCCTCTCTACATGTCAATCTCAGTAAAGGAGGCATGGCCTCTCTGCATGTCAATCTCAGTAAAGGAGGCATGGCCTCTCTGCATGTCAATCTCAGTAAAGAAGGCATGGCCCCTCTGCATGTCAATCTCAGTGAAGGAGGCGTGGCCTTTCTGCATGTTAGCCTCAGTGAAGGAGGCGTGGCCTCTCTGCATGTTAGTCTCAGTGAAGGAAGCGTGGCCTCTCTGCATGTTAGTGTCAGTGAAGGAGGCGTGGCCTCTGCATGTTAGTCTCAGTGAAGGAGGCGTGGCCTCTGCATATTAGTCTCAGTGAAGGAGGCGTGGCCTCTCTGCATGTTAGTCTCAGTGAAGGAGGTGTGGGCCTCACACACTGAAATTAATGCATGGTGTATTTTTCTATTTAAAATATGAAAGTCGTTTGCTGTAAACATGTTTTTAATTTACCGGATCGTTGATGACATATAAGAGAGCCACACTGTATCTTAGAAAGATAATACACTCCTCTTCAGTGCAACTGGAAATATTTTCAAACCTCACAGAACAATGCAAGCCATCAGACAAGGCCCAGTTTATCAGAGTGCTGAATTACAAAAAACAAAAAAACAAAACAGGGGCATGAATCAAAAATAGGTGTAGAGAACAAACGAAAGGAAGATGATGCAATAAATTTACAATCACACACCACTAGATAGGATTAAATATTTAAAACAGCCCAGTGTAATAACAGTATCAATTTTCAAGCAGCTCTGAAGTGGAGCAAAATGAAAAAATCTTAAATGTAATATAAACGTTAAAATTTATTCAGTCTAAGATGTTTAGCTGGAAAGCTGGCCGTGTGCCGCTTTGGCTCAAGCGCTGCCTCTGACCTTTGACACAGCATGTCGAACATGACTCTGAAGTGTAGTCTGACCTTGTGACCCTCTGCCCACGGTTCTACCTCCGCAGACTTCCCCTGGCCGGGTGCCAGACCCTGCTGAGTCCGGTGGTGAGCTGCGGCCCGCCGGGTGTGGTGCTGACCCGGCCCGTCATCATCAGCATGGAGCACTGCTCTGATTCATGCACCGATCACTGGGCCATCAGGCTGAAGAAACAAACCTATGAGGGAACCTGGGAGGTGAGTCCATGATGAAGCAATACACTGTGTCACTGTGTGTCTTCATGCATAATGTCAGTGAGTGAAAATTTAGTCAAGGAGGATGAGGTGTTGAATCAATGATATCAAAAGAATGTTACTGTGGAGGTCCACAATCTGCGATCATGTCTTGAGTCAGTGTCCTTTTGCCTGAATCGGAGTGAAATTGATTCTTTCGGTTTGTTGGTTCAAATCTCCAGAAAACATGGCATTTCCTCAACGCTACAGCTTTGTCCTTTCACATTGGTTCCACCTTGCGGCTCGGTCTAGCAGCTAGCTTCTACAAAAGAAACACTGCAGATTAAAACACACGGCATGAATGGTTCATTTACTACAATTGAGTCGATTCAGAATCAAATCTCAGATTCTCTCGAATCAGTTATTTCAGATGTGTTCTCACCTGCCTAAAAAAAAAACCCACGGAGATGGAAAATATAGCATCTGTAAAAGTCTCGCATTCCTGTGTCTAATAGTAGAAAGGACGTACCCTTGAAGGTACCAACCGAGTGACAAGCATTTGTTTTTTTGTTTTTAAATAGTATGCCATTGATGATCACATAATAATTGACACTGTGTGGAGCAGCATCGGTTCTTTAGTTGGATCCATTCTCCATCCATCCAACCCTCCATTCTCCACCCATCTATCCTCCTCCCTCCTTCGTTCTCTTTTCATTACTGAACCGAATCGGAAAGGATTTGAGCTGTATCTCCATCATCGTCTCCTCAAACACGTCACGTAATCCTCCAAAGAGCATTCCCCAGGAAAGAGATTGAAGAAGGAGGGCGAGAGAAAGGATGAAGAAGCATAACAGGGGGGTGGCAGTAGGAGTGAAGGTCCTCTTTCATGTTCGATATTCTGCATAAATTATTCAGGCCGCCCGGTGTGGCAGCGGCGGGGCGTCTGCAGAATGAATTGGCCTGTCTCTGGCTGAGGTTAGACGAGGACTTTTAATCATCTTTTGGCACAAATATAGCCCAGGTACCCCAGACTCAAGCTGGAAAACAGGGAACTTCGTCCTCCGCAGAGTGCTCGCAGGCCGACTTAGAGCAATTAATTTCTCCAGAGAGCGTCTGAAGCGACAGGAAGAAAGGCTGAAATATAGTCCCTTGTCGATATCGAACCATGAATGGGGACGTTCAAGAAAAAGAGGAAGAGATAGAGGAAAAAAAAACATTCGGATGGGAAAAAATACATCTTCATACCGGGTGGATGTGAAAACGGCTCATGTCGATAGTAATTTTATTGATGAACACAACAGCTCATTTTATCGATCAGCAGGATGTCATTTCCTGGCCGGAGGTCCTGAGGTGTGTGAGGTTGATTAGATTGAGAAAGCGGGTGTGCTCGTCACTAAGGCTCACTTTTGCCTTTTGGTCTAATTAAAGCCACTCTGGGAAGCCATAAGATGATTGTATTAGAGGACAGGTTACAAAAGAACAACATGTTTCATCAGGAGACGGAGATTTCTCCTCATTTAAACCTCAGACTCTCATATATGAACATCTTCAAGGCTTTTTGTTATTGTTTGTGAAATATTTGCAGCTCTAAGGCACGTTTCAGGAGCTCTTATCTAAGCCTTAATTAATGCATTTTCACAGCTGTTAAAGAAGAGCGTGTCTAATTGTCCAAGCGGCTAATTGATTAACAAATGGGAACGGGCGTAAAATGGTGAGGGATTGGTCGCGGTGTTGCCACGGCGACGTTAATGAGCGAGGTCAGCTCCCTCTGCCCCGACCGTGATTGTGTCATTGGAGCTGTCTGGAGAGAATTGTTCACAACGACGCAGCGTGCATCTTGGCTTTTTTTAATGGCTGTAATATCAAACAAATAAAGAGGAAATTGCCACAGGAAAACAAATAAGATTTATTTGAACTGATGAATTCCAAGGTCTTTCATTTTTCTTCTGTGAACGCCTCTGCTTCGGAGACAAGGGTGTGTGTGTGTGTGTCGAAAATATCAGACATAATGCATGTCAAACAGGCCACTAACAAAACGAATGTGAGCAGAGGTAATTACAAATCAGCCCAGTGATTCACGTTAATTAATTCAACATGATCAAAAAAAGATATTAATTACACTTGAGAAAAAGCACAATGAATCTGAGACATTTCTCTACAAGCCCACCACGACACCTGCCCCGCTCTGCCCTGCCCTGTGTGAACTGTGCCCTCACCTGTTCCCTTGTGTATGTCAGGACGTGCTGCTGCTCGGCGAGGAGCTGGTGTCTGAGCCGTTTTACTGCCAGCTGGAGGCTGAGACGTGCCGCGTGTTCACCGAGCAGCTCGGACGCTTCGCTTTGGTCGGCGAGTCCCTCAGCATGGCCGCAGCCAAACGCCTCAAACTGCTGCTGTTTGCCCCGGCTTATTGCTCCACGCTCGAATACACCATCCGTGTCTACTGCACTGACGACACCCACGACCTCATCCAGGTGAGTCACCTCGACCTTGATTTAAACCAACCGCTTTCGAACTTTTTGTCTGATCAATAAATTTTCCCATTGAACCAAGAACGTAACGTAAAAGCAGCAACCACGACGTTCAGGTGTTAATGTAGCGACCGGTGATTAGTCATTTTATTGTGCACTCTTGATGATTGGTGGGGAAATATAATGGCCAGGGATTGGTTCATAATTGGTTCTCTGACTGGTCAGTATTTTTGTTGTATTGATTGATAATTAGCTGGTACAGTGGCGTAGTGGCTGCTTCATATGTTTTGTGTTAATCTCCTCTAATTGGTTTGTATGTTAATGTACAGAGAGTTAATTGGTTACTTTATTGATGTACAGAGCGGTAATTGGGTGTGTGTTGGCGAAATAAATGGTAATTGGTTGTAGAGAATTGTAATTCGTCAGTGGGGATTGGCGATGAGGAGATTGGTGGTTCATATGTTTGTTCATTAGTGGCTATATTGCAGGATTGGGTGTTCATTGGTAGCATTAGCATTGATATGTTCATGTAGAGAGTGCTAATTTGGTAGTATGCTAATATGGAGTGGTCGGTTATTGATGATATAAGTGGATATGTGTTGCTACGTTTGAGTGGAGGGTAAATTCTCAGTGTTGGGTTAGGGCCGGAATTGTGATTGGTCAATATTTTGATTGAGAAATGGTCAATGTGTTAGGTGGAGTGGCTGGTACGTGTGGTGAGGGGGATGAGTGATGCTTTGTTGGTGCAATGAGCAGTGATTAGTTGATGTAATTAATGTGGGTGGTATGATCAGGTCAGGAGGAAGCATTAGGTGGTGGAGTGGCTGCTGATTGGCTGTAATCAGTAGAAATTGGAGCTCTGGGGTAAAGTGTGGGTGTCAGTTGGTGAGATATTTGTTAATGGTTCATATTTTTGGATTTCTGTGTGGTGAAGGCTGACTGGTTAGTATTATGATTGATAACTGGTTGCTATGGTGTAACGAGTAACGATCGGTTGCTATGTCGGCATATGAGGAAATGGTGTAATCAGGATTATCGGTGTCATAATCAGGATTAGCTAGCTGCAAGGGAAACTGAGCACTGGTTGATTTGATGGTGTAATGACTGGTGATCTGGTGATTGTTGCTATTCTTGTGTGATGAATGATAATAGGTTCTGTTCCTCTTCTGTTTTCTTCTCCATTTGCTTGTCATCTGGCTGCTTATGTCTGTATTTCTTTGGCGTCTTTCCCTTCTCCTTTTTTTTTTTTTTTTTTTTTTTCCTTGCGAACGGATCAAGAATAATCAGGAGCTAATGCCAATGCTGGCTCCCTGGAGAAGCGCGTTTGAGTAGCCTTTAAGATTTCATTTGCATGGTTAATTAGTAAATGAAAAAGAGAAGCTGTGTGGCTGCCGTCCCGAGTCCGCCACGAGAGACAAGAGCGTAGAGCATAGTAATCACCACTCCAACCTCACGCAGCACTGCCAGCGAGGGGAAAAAAAAAAAGAAAGATTGTGTGTGAAATGACATGAGGAGACTTGGAGAAGTTGTGTGATGGGTGGGTGATGGAAATTCAGGGGCAAGTCAAAGAGAGATGGATGGAAAGAGAGCCAGAATATCCAGGCACAGCTCAGAGGATTACGGACAGTGGAGTTTGGACCCAGAGACTAAATCAGACCACATGAAGAAAGTTCTCAGGAACACGAGGTCCTCTGGAGCTTCATGAGAAACTCCATCAACTACTGATCTCCAGCCAAACTGCGTCCTCGGCACCCACACTCGTTATGAACTCATTAGGAGCTCGTTATGGCTGTTTCTGCGAGATGCAAGCTGTTGATGTGTGATGCGAGGGTTTTTCGGCGTATTATATATAGCATCATTAAACGCTGGGGAAAAAAAAGTGAGGCATTAAATAAATAGGCGTAGCACGATGAAAAGAGAGTAATAATGCAGCTCCTGACCTTGACCATTCACAAGCGCATGGAGATGTGTGTGTGTGTTTCTATGCTAAGCTTCTTTTTTTTCTTTCCAGCTCTCCTCATACACTCCCAGCTGTCTGTGGTAAGCCACAGAGCCTCATGGGATATGCAGTGTTTTAGGGCTGGTGTAGTAATATAGTGCTAAAGTTCCTCTGAGAATCTGTAAGAAAACAAGGACACTCCTAACAGGTGCAGCGCGCTCTTTCTCCAAAATTTACCTCCTCCAGAGTGACTGATTGGCTTCCTGTACAGTCACAGGTATTCATTTATTGTGATTGTCTTTGGATTATTATGCTAATCAGCGCTAGTCAGAAGAGCGTGTTGTAGAAATAGGTAGCAGATGATCGAACGCCCGAGACGCATATTTATCTCTGGCGACATGTTCATTGTGTTGCGTTACGGGCCTTAATGATTGCCAAAGGGTATGGCACGCATCAACACACACACACACACACACACACACACACACACATCTCTTACCATAATACCAAATTAACTTTTGCACTGGGCAGGAAATATGCACCGCTGTTATTGTATTGTTCAGCTGAACAACTCGCTCTTTAGACACATTTCAACGTTCCGAGCCAAAGGATTGCAGTGTTTTTTTCTGGAATATTCTGAAGAGTGCTTAAAAGCGGCAGCCGTACACACACAGCAGAATCGGAGGGATATATGTTGATCTTTAATTTCTCTCAGTGATATTAGATATTTTTTAATACACTTCAGCACAAATGTTCCTCTTAAATCAGACAGCCGGAAGATCCCGCTCTCTAGCTCACGTCAGTCAGGCCAGCAGACAGCAGGGCAGGAAGGGTGGCTTTTCATCTCCCAATTAAACCCGATTAGAAACAGCATAATTGTGTTTGATCGTTAAGTGTCGTCATGACACCCGGGAGTCGGCGACATTTCAGTTCACAGGCTCTCGATAAGCGAGTGGCCCTACGGGACCAATTAGATCAATATTTAACACACCGCTCGCTCTTCTCCAGCGCTGCCGCTCCCGTGCCTGTAGACTGGAATAATATGAAAGGTTATGAGTTCAAATCCCAGGGCAGCCACTGAGACAGAGTCGGGCCTGTGCACGAGACCCTTAACCTTCGACTGCTTAGACGTCAGTGTTGAGTGGATCGTGTTGTGACAGCTCTGTGCTGGGGTTGTATCCCTCCTTTCCTTCATACGAACATGTAAAAAAGTGCAGAGTTATATTATTCGATATATCCTGAACTGGTTCATTCCTCGTACACACGTTTTAATCTGTTTATAGTCACATTTACTCTTCAAAAAAAAAAAACCGAGATCCTGTTATCACCAGGCTTGGGATCGATGCCTCAGTAATGGAAAGTTTTCCCAGACGGTTATGGACTTTCATCTGAAAGTTCTCGAATGTAAATCTGCAACATGTGAAGCTTTCGTGTGAACCTAAAACCACACACACTGTCCTATCAGCTAGAGCCACTAGATGGAGCTGTATTACTCAACAGAGGAGTAATGACGCTCAATGATATCTACAGAACCTGTTGTTATTTCCCCTGTGGCTTTCCTAAAGCTGTTACACCGAGCAATATTAAACAACAGTCTAATAGATTAACAGCCAGGATATGCAGACGACACTTAACCGTCAGAAAGTCACGCAGAGAAAATGACTCGCCGATCGATATGCATTACAGCGACGTTTTATCATATGCCTCTGTTCTTATCGACATGACTCCTTCCAAATTTATTCAAAGTCTGCTCGCAAAAAAAAAAAAAAAAAGCTTCGCCATATTAACGAGTAAACACAAAGCCATTCAGAATGTAATGTTACAGAGGCAGCCATCTTGGAGAACATCCAAAAACTGTTTTATCTCCGCACACCTTGGTGGGGTTCAACCTCCCGGAATTTTATACAGCGATCAACATTAAAACGCAGACAGCTGGTGTGTCGGAAGCAGGAAAAATGGGTAAGGATCTGAGGCGACTTTGACAAATTGTGATGTTTAGACCATTGATTTTTTTTAAAAACAGCAGATCTGGTGAGGTGTTTCCCTGTATGGAGGGGTTAGTACCTACAAAAACTGCCCCTAGGAAGGACAGTAACAGGGTCATAGAGGGCTCCTCAGGCTCGATGGAGCGAAGGCAAGTCCATCTGGTCCGATCCCACAGAAGAGCTAGTGTAGAATGAACTGCTGATGGAACTCGTGGAGTCCATGGTATTAAGCAGGGGGTTTTAATGTTAGGGCTGGAAATCATTTAAGAACAATTACCGAGATTACAGATGTAGCATCTGTGTATTAACCTCGGCATTTAAATTTAATTCGTTAAATTTAATAATTTGTAAACTCGCTTCGCTTGGCTTTCCACTGACGCAAACAAGTTATGAACGGCTCCCGGACGTACGCGCGACTTAGCCGCCGTTCGGTACGGTTCGTTCGTATGCCAAAAATGCTTTGTATGCCGATGCAAATCTCTTGCAAAATTTAAATTCTTAAGGCAAAAATTCGTAAGGAAGGGCATTCGTATGCCGAGGATCCAGTGTGTTATTATTATTATTATTATTATTATTATTATTATTAAAGCCTGAAAAGTTTCTACTGATTTTTTTCAAACCTATAGGTAATGACCGTTGGTTGAAAACATAATTGGAGGAAATCACGCTTGTTTTTATGAGACACGTCTTGGTGTTTTGACGATTTTCTTTCGCACTCCATGATGAAGCGTTTGATGGTTTTATGAAGTTTGATGGCTTATTTTGGGGCTGGCTTATTAAACTAGCCGTGGAGCCGTGCTGACGTGCCATCTCTGAGATCCGGCTAACGGCGTGTCTAGACTGCAGATGAGACGCTGGTGGAGATTTTTCTTTTCCTCTCTGGATCTGTCGGTAACGCCTGGTGTTTCAGGTGCTGACTCGGCGTATTGTGTGTGTGTGTGTGTGTGTGTGAATGACAGCGCTCTCCAGTTTGACCTTTGTCTAAAAGCAGGGTATAATTGCGTGCGTGTGTGTGTGTGTGTGTGTGTGTGTCGGTGGGAAAGCGCAGCGTCAGCTCCGTGACGTAAAGTTTAATGTGACACTCGGCTTCATCGAACGGAGGCAGACGGAGAGCGAAAGAAATGACACGTCGCAGTGTTGCACTTACTTTTTCACCATGATTTATCAAGAGCAAAGTGCATCTTCTCCCTCCGTGTGTGTGTGTGTGTGTGTGTGTGTGTGTGTGTGTGTGTGTGTGTGTGCGCGTGTGTAGCGCAGCTGCCTCTATGCTCACACTCAAAGTTATTAATCAGAGATGAGGGAGGCTGTGGAAGACATGCTGATGGGCTCGATCCATCAGAGAGAGAGAGAGAGAGAGAGAGGGAGAGAGAGAGAGAGGGAGGGAGAGAGGGAGAGAGGGAGGGAGGGAGAGAGGGAGAGACAGAGAGAGAGAAAGGGAGAGTGGGAGAGACAGAGAGAAAGGGAGAGTGGGAGAGAGAATGAGAGAGAGAGGGAACGAGAGAGGGAGAAAGGGAGAGAGAATGAGAGAGAGAGGGAACGAGAGAGGGAGAAAGGGAGAGAGAATGAGAGAGAGAGGGAACGAGAGAGAGGGAGAAAGGGAGAGAGAGGGAACAAGAGAGGGAGAAAGGGAGAGAGAATGAGAGAGAGAGGGAACGAGAGAGAGGGAGAAAGGGAGAGAGAATGAGAGGGAATGAGAGAGAGAGGGAACGAGAGAGAGGGAGAAAGGGAGAGAGAATGAGAGAGAGAGGGAACGAGAGCGAGGGAGAAAGGGAGAGAGAATGAGAGAGAGAGAGGGAACGAGAGAGAGG
>JAUCMX010000016.1:21427646-21480559 GCA_033459395.1 Hemibagrus guttatus | reverse complement strand
TCAAGAGAATCGATGAAATTAACGATAATCTGTTGCTTGCTAGCGTGAACGTTAACGCTAAGCCGTGAGGAAAACCCTCTATTTCCATGCTAAACTCTCTATTTCCATGCTACGGTTAAACGGTCATCCCTTCTCTGAAATTTATGAACTCATTAACCAGTTTATTTTCATTCTTCTATTAAAATCAGAAGCTTTGAATCCTTTTCTGCTTCTCCAGCTGAGGAACAGTTTGTCGTCTAAGAGTTAGCGTGGTGGCTAACCTCCTTCTGTCACAGGCAAGACAGGGAAGATTAACTAGACCAGATTCTCTCCTCTATTCCCGGATGGACCGAGTCTATCAGACGGCGAGGCAAACGGACAGAACAGACGAGGCTGAAAAGTTGGAGAGCTGCGTCCGGGCCTCCAAATAATCCAGTTATCTGTCTCTCTGAAGCTTAACACACTTCTGACCTCAAGGCGAAAACGCTAAGCTGCTTCTCCATCTTCTCTTGCCGAGTTTCGTCTCACCATTTTTCAACAACGCTCTCCAATCTCTCTCTCTCTCTCTCTCTCTCCCCCTCTCTCTCTCCTTTATATCTCGTCTCTTAAAACTACAAAAAAAAAATCCAGGAAGCCGATCAGACGGTGGTCTTTATTGCTCGGCCACATGGCATTTCCTCTCAGACAGGCTGCTTTTCATTTCCTGATGAACTCGTCGTTGCGTTTGTCTTCCTCCGCATCTGCTGTGTAAATAAACGAGAGATCTTATCTGATCCGCCAACCAAGGTGTCGAGCGCTTTCTCCCTCGCTCGACTGAATAAAGTTTTAGGGACTTCACTCGGATTCTTTCTTTTTTTTTTTCTCCTCGCACAGTAAATGTGCCGTTGCACAAAGCAATTTATTAAGAAGACAATGAGGCGTACAGGAGGCCATTACTCTCTCTGTCGAAACCACATGTGGAAAGCAAACACACAAACGGAGAGTGCATATTTTTTATGTTTGGGGCGTGATGCTGTAAAAAAAACAACGCGCTGGGACTGACAGATTTATGTGCGCTTGTTAATCCGAAGCTCTCGGGACGCTGGCAGGACGTCCGCATTGGTATTCAGGGTGCTGGGGTTTCATAATGGGATAATTGGCAGGCTCTCGGCTTGATCTGCTGATGGGTCAGAATCTGGATCAAAGTCCAGGAGCCGCCATTTGCATTGCTAATTTCCGCCGAAGAGTAATTGTGCTTAGAAGAGGACAGAGCTAAACGAGAAGCTTTGGAGCTGCTCTACAGAGCCTTTTGTGTCAGTAAAAGCCACACAGCGAGAGATTATATAGCTCTTCACATTCGATTGGCCTCCGCTATTGACTCACACCACCCCAGACGACTGGAGAGATAACCTCTGACCTTTGGGCCTCACCACGAGGACGCGAGTACAGCTTGAAAGATGGAGGGAAAAAAGAAACTCTACTGCTTTAAGACGGTTCAGAAGCGTCTTGGCGCTTAAAATCTGCCTCGTTATGTCCTCATTAGGAGCACAGAGACTTGATGATCTGATCTCCACGTTAGCACGCAGCCTGAAAGACGGACGCCGCGTATCCATGTTTCAGATCGATAATTAGCGGCTTCTTTACCGTTTTAATTGAAGCCGGTCGAGCCTGACGTGAGTGGCGGAGGAAACGGTGGCACGGATAAGAATCATCGAGATTCTCCATCTTAATTAGACTCGCTCTCCGAATTCAACCCGTGTGCATCGGCGTTCACACAGTAAAGTCTCCGCACCATACGGCCACATCCATCTGCCCTTTCAGAGCGTGTTTCTTCCAGCACATTAGCTTCGTATTCGCTCCTCTCAGAATCTAGAGAACGAGGAGCACACTGCTAGCATGAGCCAGGGATCGAGTGGTGTTCGAGTGCTGCTTGTCCAGACTTTATTTGGAGGCTCACCTATAGCAGTGTGTGTTTGTGTGTGTCTGTTATTTGAGTTCTGTTTTCCAGAATAAACAAAAGGGAGTAGCTTTATTTGAAGCTTAACGTTAGAGTTGGATTGAAATGGAAAAGTTATCTAAAGTAAGGTGCTAGTAAGAGATCCTGTGGTTTGCATCAAATGGGGTTCAGAGGTCGCTGACCCCAAACCCTCAAACCCCAGCCAGGTCTCCAGGATGTGAGCTTTGAGGAATATCCGGGCCACCATGTTTTTCCCTTCTTGACCCCATAATCATGTTTGTCTTTAATAGAAAGTGCTTACTGACTCGTGTAGAGTGCTTATGACCACATTTACAAGTTAATAAGGTGTTTTATTTTTATACTTCATTTCCTGTGAGTCATAGTTGTGTGCTTTTATTACAAATCCCCAGCATTCAGGAAGCAGCTCTGGGTGTTGTGTCGAACCGTACCTGAAACTCCGCTGTGGTGTCGTCTCTGTAGGAGGTGATGCAGACGGAGGCTCAGCTTGGAGGTCGCCTCATCGACGAGCCGCACGTTCTCCTGTTTAAAGACAGCTACCACAACCTGCGCCTCTCCATCCACGACTTGCCCCAGGCCCAGTGGAGGAGCAAGCTGCTCACCGCCTACCAGGTAAGAAGAATATGTGCAACACACCTCAGAGCAGATTCAGCTGTACAGACTCAAAGCAGAGCTTTTATTTTATTCTTTTTAAATTCATCCAAAAAGTCAGCAGTTCTCTAATCAGACCACGGTGACTAAATGAAATAAATAAGTTATCCGCTTCCTGATCTAATATCTCTAGTACTGTAGCACCAACTTGGGTCTGCTTTCAGCTGCCTTCAGGTAAACAATCTGCATTAAAAGCTGTACAGACATCAGAATACTCGAGTCGCCAAACTGTGCTCAGGATTTTTTTTTTTTCCCCCTGCAGTATTTTTCTGAAGCTCAAATACTTTGCTGTGACAGCGTTCCTCCAGGTGACAACCCCTGGTGTATATGAAATATATATATATGAACTTATCTATATATAAGTTGCTGAATGAAGGAGTTTGATGGATTTCTTGTATCTTGCATCTCTCCGAGCATGAAGTCGGTAGCTGTGGTATTTCTTTTACGTGTTATACGAGCGTAGAGAACATTAAAAGCTCTACAAAGAACCTTTTTCTTTCTTTCTCTCATTATATTCTTCCTTCTCTCTTTACTGGCTGTGTTCTCCTCGTCTCTCCATATCTGAGTCATAGCCTCACCCCGCTATTCCACTTATTTATCCTTCAAATGGCCCCCAGCTATTGTCTCTCTCTCTCTTTCTCTCTCTCTCTCTCTTTTACATAGCTCTGCGTGCACGTTCCACTGCCTGAGTTTGATCATTGGCTCTGTGAGCAGGAGTTTAGCAGATTTCCCCACGGGCGGCACGTTTAAAAGGGCTCTTGATACGTCGCTCCAGCCAGCATCAGGTTTTTAATGCTGCGCCGTTCTGCATAGACGAGCCTTCTAATGGGATATTTCTTCGGTTTGGCCTCATTAGGATCGTTTCTGAACGTGCGGCGATGGAGCCCGGCTCCGTTACAGAGCCAGAAGCCGAGCCGCAAACCTCACTGTAGATGAGATACAAGAAGTGCTACCTGAACACCAGAATTTACATAAGGATGCAGCGGAATTATGGACAGGTGGGCAGGGATAGATAGATAGATGGATAGATGGATAGATAGACACTTGTAGGAAAAGAAACTGGATGGACAGATTGATGGAAGGCTAGACACAGATGGGTGAACAGACAAATATACAGACAGATGGACGAATAAATGAACAGATAGACATGCACGCTGCAGACAGATATATGGATGGACAGTCAAATGGATGAATAGATGGACACACAGACAGTTAGACAGACTGATAGATAGACAGATAACTGGTTAGACTGACAGAAAAACAGATGGATGGACAGGCAGCTGTAGAGACAGACGGCTTAATAGACAGATAGAGAGAGAGAGACAGACACTGGCGGAAAAACAGATAGACAGCTAGAGAGAGAGAGATTCAAATAGACAGACAGACAGGTGAATAGATAGCTAGACAGAGAGACACTTAGACAGGTATAATTACATATATACAGACAGACAAACAGCTAGATAGAGGGAAAGACAGACAGGCAAAGACAGACAGATACAGCTAGATAGACAGAGAGGCAGACATACAGCTAGACAGGTAGATAGAAAGACATAGACAGACTGACAAACAACTAGATAGAGGGACAGACAGACAGAGAGATAGAGAGATGAACAGTCAGACAGAGTGACAGACAGGTAATGTACAGATAGACAAGTAGGTAGACAGAGACAGAGAGACAGACATACAGCTAGACAGGTAGATAGAAAGACATAGACAGACAGACAAACAGCTAGATAGAGGGACAGAGAGATAGAGAGATGAACAGCCAGACAGAGTGACAGACAGGTAGATGTACAGATAGAAAGAGTGACAGACAGGTAGATGTACAGATAGACAAGTAGGTAGACAGAGAGGCAGACATACAGCTAGACAAAAAAAGAAAAAGAGAGGGGCAGACAGACATAGACAGAGAGATAAACAGCCAGACAGCGTGACAGACAGGTAGATGTACAGATAGACAAGTAGGTAGACAGAAAGGTAGATATACAGCTAGAGAGGTAGCTAGAAAGATATAGACAGACAGACAGACAGAGAGACAGACAGACAAACAGCTATATGGAGGGACGGACAGACAGACAGACAGAGAGAGAGAGATAAACCGTCAGACAGAGTGACAGACAGATGTACAGATAGACAAGAAGGTATACAGAGACAGCTAGATAGACAGAGACAGAGAGGCAGACATACAGCTAGACAGGTAGACAGATAGCAATAGACAGGCAGAAATTGAAATATACAGACAGAGGAAGACAGACAGACAGACAGTTATGATAAACATTAGGAAGTGAGTGAGTAGCAGTCAGAGTGAAGGAGAGGAAGTGGACGTGTGGCAGATTCACTGCTCACTTCGTGGAGATTTCAGTGCAGGGCAGTTTGAAGCTCTTGGCTGTGGAGGGAGTTAAATATAGAGCTGCATGGAAATACTTTCCTCCCTCACTTCTCCTCCTCCTCCTATAGTCTGTACTCTGTGTGTACGTGTGTGTGTGTGTGTGTGTGTGTGTGTTTGTGTGTTTTAGCGAGAGATGGAGCACAGATTCTCATGGGAGAATGAGAGAGTAGAAGGCACAGTGCAGAGGTGTAGGAGCGCTCTGGACACACACTCCTCATCTCTTATCTCAGTAATGCTCAATGTAGCGAGAGGGGGTTTTGTGTGTGTGTGTGTGAATGAGTGAGCAGCACACTGAGCAACAGCTCCCCCTGTAGGCAGAAAACACACCTTGCGAGAAGTTAGATACGGTGATGAGGAGTGTAGAGGTGGGTGGCTGCAGCCATGACCCTATTTTCTAACATTTAATCAAATCTGCTGCATAGCTAATAAAGAGGGGGTGTGTGTGTGTGTGTGTGTGTGTGTGTGTGTGTGTTAAGTTATTATGCCTCATCATAAAAGCATCACTGTGTTTGTTCCTGTGATTCATAATGTGTAATGTTTAATGTTCGCAAATGATGGCAGTAATGGGATCATATTTGTCGCCTTTATTTCAAATTAGTACTTACTCCTTGCCTGGTCATTAAATCTCTGTCTCTCTCCCTCATACACACACACACACACACCTGTGTGCAGACAGGCTGCACTGACTGCTTACTCATCAATCATATTTTATTGGTCTTTCACTTGTCTGCGTCCCACAGAACCCCTCCGTCATGACCCGAAGTTCTAAAGAACCAGTGATTAATGATGCACGCTCAGCAGTTCACGCTGTCTGCTCCTCAACCGCTTTCATAGATAGATAGATAGATAGATAGATAGATAGATAGATAGATAGATAAACAATTGCAGTACAAACATCTAGTGGAACATCTGGTTTCTAGGTCTTTATTCAAGTGTGTATTGTCCACACGTTCCCATCATGTTCCGTGTGTGTGTGTGTGTGTGTGTGCACGCGCAGGAGATCCCGTTCTATCACATCTGGAGCGGCACACAGCGGAGTTTGCACTGCACTTTCACGCTGGAGCGGATGAGTGTGAGCACGTGCGAGCTCTCCTGCACGCTGTGTGTGTGGCAGGTGGAGGGTGAGGGCCAGAGCTTCAGCCTCGACTTCAACATTTCAAAGGTAACACAGCTGGCTGTTTACACCCACAGTGCATCGCTCAGCGCTGGCGCCGAACCCAACTCGTTAGCTAATGCTCGTCAGTTACATCGAGGGGAAAGTGCTTCACTAAAGTGCGCGTATTTGAGATATTTCCACGACGTTCAGCGGGTAATGAAACCTCAGACCTGAGACTTCAATCTGAATCCATTTTAGCTGACTCACCGACATTGGCATTACAGTTAGGAAAAATAGCTAGTTATGGTGTCACAAAAACGTGGATTACTTGTGCAGTTGCCATAGAAACACGTCTCAAATAAACATTTGCTTAGAGCAGAAGGGTTATGATCATAAAGCGTAAAATAGAGCTGAAAGTGGGTTTATAATTTACATCCGCCTCCTCAGAATGGAAAAAAATCTCTGCAGCTTTAAAGAAAGAATCTTTACCGCAGACGAACGCCGTTTGTGTGATGAACCAGAGGCGATGCTTGACGTTCGATTAACCTCAAAAGTTCATCTCTAACTGCTGCTAATATTAGCTAGCTGCTCAGGGTTTAAATACTAGCTAATACAAATTTTTTATCTTAATTAACTTTAATCTTAAAAAAGCATGCATCGTGGTCAGGGATCTAAGAGTTAGTCTGGCTAATTAGTGAGGAGGCTTAAGCTCGCTAAACCATGCCTGCTTACGCTGCTAATTATCTCTGTAGCACCATATTAAAGTGGGACTATTTCGATCACTGGAGCTAAAGCTGCCACTTGTCTGTTTAAGTAAAGATGTAAACAAACAACAAAGAAGTGGCAACGTTATTCCCTCACCCTGTAAAGATGCACTCCAGCTCCTACTGTGTAAGAAATTCAAGATGAGACGGGAGATCAGTCATGCGAGACCGAGGAAAACTCATGAACAGGTAGTAAAGCTGATCTATAGGTGGCGGACGTTTGTTCTAACCTTATCCTGTTTCCCAATGGGGCGCCATCACTTTTAGTACTTTTAGCTCTTTTTATTCTAAGATTGAATAAGAAGTAAAGAGTGGAACAATGGAAATAAACGGTAGCTGACTGTATTCCGGTGTTGTGTTGGTGCAGGACACCAGGCCACTGGATGCTGATCTCCTGCTGGTGGATAAGAGCAGCCCTGCTCTGGCCGGCCCGAGCGCCTTTCAGATCCCCTACCTCATCCGGCAGAAGATCTGCAGCAGTCTGGATGCGCCGTGCCCCAACGGAGCCGACTGGAGACTCCTCGCTCAGAGACTGAAACTCGACAGGTAACGACCTTTACCAGCTCACGAATGCAAATGGCGGTGTTTCATTAACACACCTGCACAAGTTTAATCCTGACCTCAACCCAATAGAACACCTTTGGGATGAATTAGACCTCACCTGTGTGCCTGACTTCACAAATGCACTTCTAGAGGAATGGTCAAAAATTCCCATAAACACACTCCTAAACCTTGTGGAGAGCCTTCCCAGAAGAGTTGAGGCTGTTATCGCTGTAAAGGGCGGGCCAACACCATATTACATTCATGTACATATAAAGGCAGACGTCTCAGTTTTGGCCTGGCTCGCAGTCTCCGCTCTAATCCCAAAGGTGTTCTATGGGGTTGAGGTCAGGACTCTGTGCAGGTCAGTCAAGTTCCTCCACACCAAACTCGCTCATCCATGTCTTTATGGACCTTGCTTTGTGCACTGGTGTGCAGTCATGTTGGAACAGGAAGGGGTCATCCCCAAAGTTGGGAGCATGAAATTGTCCAAAATGTCTTGGTATGCTGAAGCATTAAGAGTTCCTTTCACTGGAACTAAGGGGCCGAGCCCAACCCCTGAATTCAATGATTTGGAGGGGTGTCCCAAAACCTTTGGCAATATAGTGTATCAGTGATATGAGGGGATGTGGTAAATGTGTAGGACTATTGATCAGAAGGTTGTCAGGTGGGATAAAATGGGATAAAATGTAAGACATGTAAGTGACTGACTTTTCTGGTTACAAGCTTCAGACTCTTAAAGGATACAATCTGATTACTGAAGCGATGAAATAAGACTGGAAAAAAGTTTCAAGGAATCAACTCGTAAGGTTCGTTGCTAGAAACCGAGACAGATAAACGTAACTGTTACATCACTCTCATTAGGAAAGTAGGCGTGGCTCTGATCACACCGACGGATGATGTAAACTACACAGAACTGAGTCATTTACAGCACTCATTAGACAACTTATCAGAATGTGGTGAAGAAATTCAGCATTAGCGTTTCCGTACACACCGGTTGTACATGAGCTCTTGTACTCTACAGCCTATTGAACGCAGGCTGAATCCACAGGCAGTGATTTAATTAGACTCCTAGTTAACTTCCTCTAGCTAATGAAGCATAATGCGTAGACTTCATTTGTCCAATCAGCTTTACCTGGTCCAATTAATTACCCATTTGAAGTGGCGGCGCTTTGCTTCAATTAGCATGTGGGTGCAAAACAATCCATTTTCATTTGCCGACTTCACACACAAACATTTGAGAAAATAATCCGTTTCAAATGTGTTTGGGAGGGAAAAAAAAAAATCCAGTGGCGTTTAGGCTGCACTTTCCCTCAAGACAAAGCACGTGTAGGGAACAACACTTTAATCCCCTGAGGTATTTAGGGAACACAAAAAGGGCACCGGATCGAACTTGGGCTCGCCTTTAGAGGTGTTTCCCTCCAGGATGGACCGACAAGAGCCTCGGCTTTGTTGTCATCGATCGGCTTTGATCTGAAAGGTTCCGGCTGGTCAATAGGAAAGGTCACGGCTGCCTGAATATCAGCACGGAAACAAACATCGTGGCTCACGCTAAACTATTCGTCACACGAGCTTTTAAAGCAACATGCGCAAGCGGAGTAATTCAGTTAAACAGCTTTTTTTTTTTTTCTTTTTTTTTTCCTCAGCGGTGTGAAGGCAGAGCAAGTGACCAGAGCTGATTTGGGATTAGTGATGCTGACAAAACAAATAAAAAATAAAAATTTCACAGAGCTAACAGTGCAAAAAAAAAAAAAAAAAATTATATTAAAATTAAAAATAAAAAAAAGCTGATGTTGGACTACTTTGTACTTGTGACTGTTCAAGAATAGAAAAAAAAATAATGCAGCATATCCAGTGGAGTCAAAGAACTATAAAGAAATTACAGAGAATTTGGAAAAAAACACAAAAAAAGGGGACAGGGGCATGAGCATAAGCATGCCTGCTAATGCACAGTTTCTGTCCTAGAAAGGGAGACCAAACTATAATAAAGCTTTAACTATGCACTAGATGTCATGGCAACCAGAAATGACATACTTATCCCATAGCTGGGGGGGAGAGAGAGAGAGAGAGTGTGAATACAAGAAATATCATTAAATATCTCTTGCCTACTCATGGCATCATGTGCTAATTCATGTGCATGACTTTAGTTTAAAAAGAATACATTAAACAAAAAGTCACAAATACACACACACACAGATCCACAAGGTGTGACGGCACACCAGGACTGTCAGCGTGTGTACTAACCCCGAGGCAAAACCTGCAACTACATCGAGTGCGAATGCCTCATTTGAATCCCGCGTAATGTTTTCGGATCTTATTCCATCAGTAATCAACATGCTGAAAGTTTTGAGAAGCAGCCAGACCGCGTCATCAAAACAGTCACTTCAGACAGGCACTCAGACGCAGGACGTGTGCCGTTTACAGCCAAATTCAATGCTGAATGTGTCGCTTTCAATCGCTGAAAGATCTATAAACGTGCTTGAATACGCCGTGGAAATGACCGACTGCTATCAGGAATGGCCAGCTGGCTCGTTTACAGATCGGGAAAATTTGTCGAGTAGACACAAGTGCGATTTTATTCTCACTCATTTACTGTAGAGCAGGCCAAGCCGTCAAAACAGTAACTATGTCTAACTGTCTCTCTGACATGAAAGACAATCTCACTTTGTTTTAAAATAAATAAATAAATAGATAGATAGATAAATAGATAAATAAATAAATAAATAAATAAATAAATAAATAAATAAATAAATAAATAAAAATAGATAATAAATAAAAAATAAAAAATCATTCATATTACAATTAATTTTCTAAATTTCAGATATATTAATATTTATATTTGAACATTGTAAACGTTGCCACAGCATGAGGTTTTCTTCACCTGTTTCCCTCTCACGCTTTTACGCTGATGTACCTCGCGCCCTTCTCGTGAGCCCGAGGCAATTTGTAACGCAAACGCCAACTGCTCCGACTCAACCGGCCATTAAAACTGTTCGTCGTTTGCTTTACATTTGTGCGATTTCCACCTAAACAATATAAAAACAGCCTGGCTTCATCTTGAGCAACACGGCGTAATATAACCGGATAAAGCACAAGGTGAAGATGAAGTGCGGCCCGTCGTCTCCGTCTCGTTTTTACGCTCCGGCTGCGCTGTGCTCGAGTGTATCTACAGCCTTAGGACAAAAACGATCATAAAATGTTGTTTAGAACAACAAGGCAGTGTTTTCCTTCCTTATACACTGTTCCTTCGTTATCGCATGAAATACGGCGTAAATAGTGTGTGTTAAAATGAATGAAACAAAATATCAGAAATAAATATATAAAATTCTTTGTATTTTCCACTCAGGTCCAAGAGAGTGAAGGCAAAAAGAACTTTTTTTGGGTTATTATTAGATGTTTCTACATAACTAGCTAACTTCTCCCCTATTGCACAACAGGGTGAAGGCTAGCACGTGCTTCCTCTGAGACACGTGAAGCCACTATCTTTTGAACGCGTCTGAGAGCAGACATCAGTGAGCACAGAACCGTGCATAATTTTGCTCTCTTAGACTCACAACTATGGACAAATACAGAACCAAAAGTCCAGGGGGTGATCCAGATCCTCCTGTAAGGGCGGAGTTATCTAAACGTCTAGGGGTGGAGTCAGACCTGATTCAGATCCTCCTATTAGGGCAGAGTTATCTAATAGTCCAGGGGGTGGAGGCAGAAATGATCCAGATCCTCCTATTAGGGCGGAGTTATATAGAAGTCCAGGAGGACTTGGTCCAAACTTGACTCTGTGGCATCATCTCAGCTCAAGAGCCTTCAAAGTTTATTCTGTTTTATAGTCAGAGGGACACAAAACTTTGCACTCCCATTGGAAACACTTCCATATAACAAAGTTATAACATAACGAAACAGAAATGAAACTTGTGCTGTTGCATCCAGCAGTTCTGAGGTCAACACACGGGTGGCGTAGAAAACACCACAACAACGGGAAATCTGCTGTTAAGCGAATGCTTTCTCACACACAGAATCTAAAAACCTGCTTCTGTCTCCCTGCATGCAGACACATGAGCTTCTTCGCGTCTAAAGTGAGTCCCACGTCAACGATCCTGGACCTTTGGGAAGCTCAACACTTC
This sequence comes from Hemibagrus guttatus, assembly GCA_033459395.1. Classification (NCBI taxonomy): domain Eukaryota; kingdom Metazoa; phylum Chordata; class Actinopteri; order Siluriformes; family Bagridae; genus Hemibagrus; species Hemibagrus guttatus. The sequence goes on along the minus strand of JAUCMX010000016.1, from coordinate 21,469,065 downwards.
CACAGCGGGAACCTGAACCAGCTCGCCGCCATCATGGCCGAGATCGGCAAACAGGAGGCCATGATATTCCTGGTGTCAGACGGGGAGTGCTAACACACACAAACACACACACACAAAGCCAGGAATGAAGGCCTCGAAATGCTGGAGGTCCAAAAGGTCTAACAGAGGAAGGACTACTCTAACAGGGTTTTAGCCACCAGTCAGGTGTGCTGTGATTATAAACACACTAAACACACACATGCAAAGTACATTTCCATCCAGCAACGATGTAGAAAACACTCACAGATGTTGTTCTCGCCGGCTTGAGTCACACTTTTTTAATTCATTGCCGTGTTAGACTTCTATCTATCTGATTTATTTTAAACTGGAATAAAAAAAAGATTGACAGAGAAAGGGAATGGAAATTGTGTGAAAGCAACTCAAATGTTGGTGATCTCAAAAGCTAGATCTGTCGCCTGGACACCCAGGACGAGCAGCTTTTGTGTTTGAACTATTTTTTTTTTTTTTTTTTTTTTTTTTGTAGTTGCCTGGAGACAGAATCATCATACAGGAAAAGAAAAACATCTCGCTCGCTGATTTCACAAAACAAACAATCAGGAGAACGTAAGGATGCTAGTCAGACTAAATTTCTCACCTGATCTGAGGATCTCATATCCTAAACATTCACAAATAATTTTATCAAACATGATGGTGATGTATCTTTAAAAAAAAAAAAAAAGAAAAAAAAAAAAGAGAGGGAATCTTGTTCATTTCCTGATCCAGATTTTCCTGTTAGGGTGGAGTTATCTAAAAGTCCAGGGGGTGGAGTCAGGCCTGATCCTCCTGTAAGGGCGGAGTTATCTAGATCCAGATCCTCCTGTCAGGACAGATTTATGTAGAAGTCCAGGGGGCGGAGTCAGCCCTGATCCAGATCCACCTGTCAGGACAGAGTTATCTAGAAGTCCAGGGGGCGGAGTCAGCCCTGATCCAGATCCACCTGTCAGGACAGAGTTATCTAGAAGTCCAGGGGGCGGAGTCAGCCCTGATCCAGATCCTCCTGTCAGGACGGAGTTACGTTAGCTGCTGCTTCACCTCATCAGTTTCCAGGCAACTAAAAAAACTTTTCCCTAGAACAAGATTTTCTTCACCTCTGTAGGATGAATACATTTTTTCCCCCTGAAGAACTCCGCGGCAATTGCGGTTAGTTGCTAACGAGTCACTCGTTCGCGTTGTAACACGATGCGTTTTGTCATTTTGTGGCCGTTTGCAATACGCAAGAAGTGTTTCATGATGCTACACAACAGTCTGCTTTACTGAAGGGATTTTAACGCGACCGTCCTATTTAAACCTGATGACATGTATAAAAGGTTATGATGATGGAGTAGAAAAGAGCCACCAGCGTGCTCTGTGTGCTCAGAGTGCTCTTTATTTCTGTGACGTGACGGTCCCACAGATAAAGAAGTGAACAACAAATAAATAAATAAATATCAGTGTTGCTATCCGGCCGAATCATCAAACGGACTGAAGCACGTCTGTGTGTGTGAACCGTCAGCTTTTCTGTTTCAGACGCTGCTTTTTTGAAGCCATAAACAAAAATTCCCCAAATGCGTCACGTGTGTGTGTGTGTGAGGGACGACGTGAGCGTACTCATGGTCTTTACAACACTTAGCTGATGTGTGGAAAAGAGATTTTAATGTCATGCTTATGAACATTTAATTAAATTCAGGGAATTTTTTTCTGTTTTGTTTTAATAGTTTTTAATAGAATTTTTAATTATTTTAATCTCAAAAAAAAAAAATCCCACTTTTTTTTTTTTTTTTTTTTTTTAAATAACTATTATTTGATGATTTTATAAAGAGTACTCCAAACGAAAAGAGAGGAATTTTAGTATAAAATGCAATACTATTCTTTGTATTATTTTTTTTTTTTTTAATCCGGTCAAATGATCAGAAAACGGAGCTATGTTTAGGGCGTTCTGTACTAGTTTTCAATCCAAAATCAATTAGAAATTTTCTTGAGACGAAAAAAAAAAAAGAGAGAGAGAGAGAGAGAGAAACGGGAAGCTTGACTGAGAATCGTAAAGCCGAGTAGCATCCAAATAAAAAACCAAAAAAAAACCTTGTAATAAAGGTCACGTGATCAAATATCAGTAATATACCAAGCGGGAAGTTCTCTTCTCTTCCTCTCTTTTCTCATCTTCTATCGCCTCCCCTCTCGTCTCCCTCTCCCCTCCTCTTTCTTCTCCTCTCCTCCCTCCCCTCTTTCTCTCCTCTCCTCCCCTCCCCTCTTCCTTCTCCTCTCCTCCCCTCCCCCTCCATCTCCTCTCCCTCTTCTCTCCTCTTTCTCTCTCCTCTCCCCATTCTCTCTCCTCTCCCCATTCTCTCTCCTCCCTCTTCTCTCTCCTCTCCCCATTCTCTCTCCTCTCCCCATTCTCTCTCCTCCCCTCTTCTCTCTCCTCTCCCATTCTCTCTCCTCTCCCCATTCTCTCTCCTCCCCTCTTCTCTCTCCTCTCCCATTCTCTCTCCTCTCCCCATTCTCTCTCCTCTCCCCATTCTCTCTCCTCCCCTCTTCTCTCTCCTCTCCCCATTCTCTCTCCTCTCCCCATTCTCTCTCCTCTCCCCATTCTCTCTCCTCTCCCCATTCTCTCTCCTCTCCCCATTCTCTCTCCTCTCCCTCATTCTCTCTCCTCTCCCCATTCTCTCTCCTCTCTCCTCCCCTCTCTCTCTCCTCTCCCCTTCTCTCTCCTCCCCTCTTCTCTCTCCTCTCCCCTTCTCTCTCCTCCCCTCTTCTCTCTCCTCTCCCCATTCTCTCTCCTCTCCCCATTCTCTCTCCTCTCCCCATTCTCTCTCCTCTCCCCCATTCTCCCCTCCCCTCCCCATTCTCTCTCCTCTCCCCCATTCTCCCCTCCCCTCTTCTCTCTCCTCTCCCCATTCTCTCTCCTCTCCCCATTCTCTCTCCTCTCTCCTCCCCTCTTCTCTCTCCTCTCCTTCTCTCTCTCTCTCCTCTCCTCTCATTCTCTCTCCTCTCCCCATTCTCTCTCCTCTCCCCATTCTCTCTCCTCTCCCCCATTCTCCCTCCTCTTTTCTCTTCTCCCCTCCCCTATCTCCTCTCCCCCATTCTGTCTCCGCTCTTCTCCTCTCCCCCCTCCTATCTCCTCATCTTCTCTCCTCTCCCCTGCTCCAGTTCATGTGGGATGTTTCCACACGGCATCATGTTTAATCACAACAGAAATATAATCACTTCCCTCCAAGGCCAGTTTCCCTCAGCGCTCGGACCTGCATTCATATTTTCCTGAAAACAAACATCATGTCTTTTCTTTTTTTCCCTACTTCCCAAAACATCCCACTTTTTAAGAATTCTACATAAAGTCTGAAAGAATGCGAGAGCATCCTCCATGCATGTATGTAACCTTACCCCAAGAACACGTTGACGTTCGTCGACTTTATTTGCAACATCTACTCTTTAAAAGAGCAGATCTTTTTAAAAAGAGCTTTCGTTATTCGCTACGCTAAACCTTTTCTTCCCCCCCCAGCATCAGTCAACAAGGATTTCTCCTAAAAACGTGCAAGTACTAAACCCTGAAGAGTGTTTCATGCTTCTGATCAGCTCTACAGCGCTATAATCAGAACACGGTGTCGAGTTTTCAGTGGAACCTCACGCTTTTTAAACAGCTCCAGAGTTTCTATTTCTTTTCTTCTCTCTCTCTCCATCTATACAGTTCACGGTGTATATAAGAGTCTTTTCTATTCCAGTTCTGATGCCGGCGCTACACGTACACCAAGTCGCTAACCAAAGTTTATGAGCCATTTCGAGACGAGTTTCGTTCCTTTAACGCGGTGCGAACGTTTCGCGCCGAACGTTCCTCCGAGCGTCAGTATGAACCGCTGTAAATTTCAAAACCCTGCAGCATTTCACCGGGAACGCCAGCGAACTATCCGTCATCTAGCACTTAGCAAGGTAATGTAAATGATCATTTTAACAACAAGCCAAAAAAAAAAAAAAAAAAAAAAAAAAAAAGTAAAAAAAAAAAATTAATAAAAAAAAAAAAAAAAAAGTGTTACATTTGTCCGAGTTTGACCTGTGAAGTGTTTTTGGTGCATCGGTCATCGATTACAGCGTAAATTCTTTTTCCCAGAATTTTTTTTGCAGTGTTTTAATTATTTATTTTATTGTTATTCTTTTTTTTTTTTTGTCCTGAAGTTGTTCGGGGAAACTGGATTTCTTTAAAAAAAAAAAAAAAAAAAAAGTTCAAAAAATTTTTTTCTAAATCGAAACGTCATTCTGTGTCCCCGTCATTAACGTGCGTTTAACTGTTAACACTTTGTCATTTCACAAATTCAAATAGGGGAAAAAAAAAAAAAAAAAGAGAAAAGAAAAAAAAAAAAAAAAAAAGGCACTTTTTTTTCTGCCAAACTTAAAAAGCCAACTTTGGAAGTCACGTTGCGTCGAGAAAAAGAAGCCGATTTAATGATGTTTTTCCCCACGATTGTACACTTGAGTGGCGCTCACTGCTAGCTTGTTGTGAATAGAAGACTGTGTGTGAGTTACTGGTCCTTTTTTTACCCGCCTCTTTATTTTCCCACTGAAGACAGTAGACTTGTGTACCTGTGAATGTTTCTTCGGTTTCTTAATTCTCACTGTTCCTTGCCTTTCTGCGAGTCAGAATGCTGTATTTAACACGCCACAGCGCTTATGCAATTGTACAATTCTTTTTTTAAAACCATATTTTCAAGAGATTTCTTTTGTATTTTCGTTTGTTATTAAAACCCCGCCCCCTTCTTCCTCCCCCTTTTCTTTTTTTCCCCCTCCCCCTTCTCCGTCAATGTAAATCGTCGTCGATGACTTTGTGCTAACAGGAAGCCCTGTGACCGAGGGGTTTTCTCTACTTTTGGACAATGGTATGGATTTGTGGGTAGAATTTTGGAAATTCGTTTCTAAGTGCTTTCAAGTATTTACTTGGCCTTATGTATATATATATCTATGAAATTTCAGAAAGGTATGTATAGTAATTCAACCTGAAATGTATGTAAATAAATTATATATTGTTTAAAAAAAAAAAAAAAAAAAAAAAACACAAGTCTTCATTTTATAGCATGTGTCTGGGTTTGTATTTTTTTTTTCTCTTTCTTTATTAACATATAATAAACATGATTTTTTTTTTTCTTCTTGAGCTTATAAGAATCAGATAAAACGTTTCTATAAGGCGAGAAAGAATACAGCAGTTTTCCGTTTTTGGATACAAGGACGCGTGGTGATGATATCTGGAGGTGCAAAGCTATACATCAAATACTTTCAATACAAAAAAAAAAAAAAAAAAATTAAAATAACGTGTTGTTTTGGAGTGATGGAGAAATTCTGAGCTTAATCTCACGTGATCCAGGCGTGTAATCTATCATCTATAATCTCACAGCGGCAGCAGGAGCAGCACAGGAGGAAGACTTTTGGATACTAAAACAGAGCAGTGACTACACATTTATCCAGCTATGATTGAGTTTAGAAAGCAGCAGCAGCAGCATTTAAGCCTCACATCTCTAGTCACAAAAACCCCCCCACACACACACACACACACACACACACACACACACACACTACCTGAAGGAGCTGATTAGTGATAGACAGTGACAGTTAGTGAACAGAGACCTGATCCTGCAGTGACGAGAACATGGCAGAGGAACTTCGACGGCTCTGCGGCGAGATAAAGATCTGGATATCAGAACGTTTTTAGGACAAAACAAGACGAGTTTAGATCCACCCTGAACGGCTTGCGTATTTCCTACATTACCCACAATGCTCTTTGTGTAGCTGTAACACATTCTGGAAGGTCTCTTCTGCATCGTTAACACACTACGAAGATCACAATCTGAACTCGGGGCGGAGTTTTTGCACACATATCAAATTCTCATCTGTTCTAACAGTCTAATGTCTATGAGATGAGAGTGAAAGCTCAGCTTCTAACCCCGCCGCAGTAAAACCCGTCTACAGTTACACACCCGCTGATTCATTAAGAGCTTGTGATTTAGCTGATGTGGTCGAGTAAGAGAAGCGCTCGATAATCCTCCGAGACCGGGTTAAAGGACAGATGTGCTCTCTGTGATGACCTTATTGTCTAATACAGGAGTAGATATATACAGGAAGTGGCACGGTCCAATATTAAAGGCCGAGACGTACGACCTGTGGAGCGCGCTTCCTCCGAGACGGTGAGTGAAGCCAAACAAGCCACACACTGAGAAAACTCGGCCCTCTTCCGCATACACCAGCTTACACATGCAGACTTACTATTACTTCCTTGGCTCAGGGATACAGAAGGCTGTGGCATGAACTCTCAAACCTTTTAAAAAAAAAAAACAAAAAAAAAAAACACTCAATCTAGTTCACTTATAGTGTTTCAGATGAAAAAATTGGGCATTTCTTTATTCTTATATAAAAAAAAATAATAATAATAATAATTAATAAAACTCACTTATTATGGACTTTATGAATTCTATCAATACACACAATTATTGTTTGTGTGTGTGTAATGGTCATGGAAACGTCATCCCGTCTGATACGTTGCCAAAACACGCATCATTATATCTTTATAAAGATCGTTTTGAGTAAGGAGAAGGACAGCTGCATGTCGGAGCGAAACAGACCTAATTAATTTGATTAATTAATTTGATTTTTAATCAGATCCTGGCTGACCAAAATGTCTGATGCTCCTCCTCCTCCTCCTCCATCATGTGCGTCTTATTAAAAGATCTGTAATTCTTCTAGCACACTTTTTATAGTTTAGTGACAAAATTGTTTCCTCTGCACAGATGCACTACAGATGCAGTGGATGGAGCTTCCGCTGAAAAAAAAAACTCCTTTAATGACCTTGTAATTAGTCGACTCAGGTGCTAGAGCCAAGGGGAGGCTTGTAGGACTGAGACGAAGCACCACGGCAACGAAGAAGCATGTCCACCTAAACCACACCAGTCACGTGTTAGCAAGATCCCAGAGATGTTAAAAGATGAGAAATGAGCAAGGAGGCACCGAGCTCTCTTTGACACAGGCAACACGGCGTCGATCGGTTTCTTTGATCAGCACGAGCCTTTTGGGCTTTTTATTTATAACATAAAAAATTGAAATTCATGCTTGGAAAATGAGCTCGGCTCACGCTGCCCCTAAGCTTTTTGTTAATTAGAGGTACCTGTCGGATTAGAGGAGTCGGCCGTGGCACGCTCGGTATGGGAGGCACGTAAAGATCGTCGCTTGGGTCAATATGAACCTCTCGCAATCAGCGCTAATGCAGTGCTGTTCGGCTGCCAGAGGCTCATTTTTCTTCTTCAGTGGGTTTTGCCATTACTTTAAGTACCACGGCACACAGGGATGGAGGAGGTTGTCTGGGGACGTGCAGGCCTACGCTGATGGAGCCTTAGGATGATGTCACACCTAGGGCCAGGGCAAGAGCATTCCATACCTAAGGAGTGTGCTTTCTCTGATGACATTAATCTGGGATTTAGATATTCCTCTGCTTGTGTATGTTAGAAAAAGGAGCTAGAGTAATCAGAGAGAGAGAGAGAGAGAGAGAGAGAGAGAGAGAGAAAGAAGAGAAGGGCCCAGTGTTGTTATTTAGCCTGGAATTTGCATCCAGTAACTGTTCACTATTAACAAGCAAGATGAATTATTATTATTTCCTGTGGGGAAATTTCCTAAATAAATACAGACAGGGGATGAGCTCCTATCCTGTGCTGCTGGGACGGTGTAGGTTTTACCTCCGCATGTTGAAAATGGCTGACACTTCCTGGCTACATGGCTCAAGACTGGCCTAATCATCTCTGTCGGGAGAAAACCCACGGACATCATTTCATACTATTTATCTTTTTAAAACAAAACACGAGTCTCATTATAACAGATATCCCAAAAAAAGAAAAAAAAAAAAAAAAAAGGTCCATTATTACAGAGAAGTTTCTAGATTTCATTAACCCTTGGCGTAGGATTTTCCTCTGTGTTGTGTCCTGCCTCAATTCCACTGGATCTGTGCTGCTCAAAGTGGAGAGAAGGCGTGACCTTTACACAAAGGCTTATCCTTCTTCGAGTAGAACGTCTTGCCCTCCAGGTTGACGTGGCAAAGCTGTGAAGAAAGCGGGGAGGGAAAAAAAAAAAAAAAAAGAGAGAGAGAGACAGAAGTTACAGGGTGAGGAGGAACGAGTGGGAAATTCTAATCAATCTCAGAAAGCGAACACAAAAGGGTGTATTCAGCGCCCGCGCTCGTTCAGGGAGACGGGGTTTACGCCATTCGAGTCCGTTCAGCCGACAAACACGGCTGCGGGAAAAAACCGGCCGAGGTCAGGAGGCAGTGAAGAGAGGCATTGTGAGACCTCGGATGAATCAGAAAGACTTACCGAACAGACGAAGCACGTGTCGTGCCAGCTGTAGCCTAGAGCTTCCAGGAAGCGGTCGCCAGCATCGATCTTAAAGTCACAGCCATGACATTTAGTACCAAACATCTTTTCATAGTCTGTGAGGGGAAACAAGTGACAACAAAAAAGCTGATTAGTTGATTAGCATGCAAGAGGTGAGTCAGAGAGAGAGAGAGAGAGAGAGAGAGAGAGAGAGAGAGAGAGAGACAGACAGAGAGAGAGAGAGGGGGGGGGGGGGGTTGAGCTGGACCACAAAACAGACAGGAATCATCATCAAATCTGTGAGATTATATTAGCCATGTCCATGCTCACTGGTCCACAGGCTTTGATAACACAAACAGCTCCAGATGCTTAAATGCTCTTGCCCTGATTTTCCATTACAGTTAGCGGGGTTTAAAGTGGCCAGCTTAGGGAGTGCTAGAGCGCTTTTTTCCCCCTTCCCGAGCCCATGCTGAGACGGCAGCTATTTGATCAACACTCAAAGCCTAGTTTCTAACCGAATGCTGACAAAGAACACTTGAGCCGCAAAATGCAGTGACCGCACGCTTCATTTCCATGATAAAAACCCGCGCCGCGTACACAGTTTAAACGCCTGGCCGTGTTAGATAGGATGGAAAGCTGCATCTGTGCAAAATTTGAATTGTGGGAGAAAAAAAAAAAAAAAAGTCAGAGCGTTTAATCTAAAAGAATAGATCTAAATCAAACTCTTTATTAAAAGCTCAGAGCGATCGATCAATCACCCGGGAGAATCCGAGTGGGAGCAGAGTGCAGCTGAGGCAAAAGCGCTGCAGGTCGATGTTTAGGGGTCGTGTTAACGTGTGCAGCCGAGTGATTAAAAAGGCCAGGGCTCTGTAGCGAGCGTCTCCAGGCTCTCACCTCTCTCGCAGTAAGGCTCGCCCTCTTCCATGTAGAAAGCCTGGTTCCTGATGGGCCTCTTGCAGGCGGCACACACGAAGCACTGGACGTGGTAGGTCATCTTCAGGGCGTGCATGATCTCCTGATGAGAGAGAGAGAGAGAGAGAGAGAAGTGTTAGAGAGATCTCGGAAACGAGGGCATCGCACTTGGCCTCACTCTCACAGACAAGCACGAAAATCGATAGTGTCAAAGTGCTTGAGTTGCTGTACTAACTTTTAGTATTTTTTAGAAGGAAAGTAAACAAAGTGCTGGCTTTGAGGAAGACGTAAACACATTACGTGTACGGATTACAGGCTGTTTTAGAAATGCAAATGTATAAACATGACACAATTTTTAATGTTTTTTTTTTTATTTTTGTAACCCGTGCTTCTTTCAGAGCATGCCAGGATGGAAAGTTTCTCTCGATCTACTCCATCTACACTCGAGAACTTCTTTCTTTAAATGATGCTCACTCCGGTGATGATCTTCTTGCACTTGCCACAGTTGGGGGCGTAGCGATTGTCGTAGCAATTGGTGCAATAAACGGAACCTTTTTCCTCAAAGAAGCCACCTTCGTCGAGCATGGCTCGGCACTGACAGCACGTGAACTCCTCCGGGTGCCAGGAGCGGCCCAGAGCCACCACGTAGCGACCTCTGAAACACACACACACACATTCTTCTTTTGTCAAAGGGTTTCTCAGGGAAGCTGTTGCTTTTTATAAACCCATAATGAAAATGGTGGGTTGCTCGCATGTGACATTCACATTGATCAGTGTAATACGCTGGGTCTGAGAACTGAAGTTTGACCTTTTCACTCTTTTCTGCCTGCTTTACTAACTATTGACACGTCTCTGTTGAAATCATCTCTATTTTAAGACCAGGCAGCAAGTCACCTCTCCACCGGAGCCTGAAAGTGGATCAGTGACTTTCTAAAAACACCAGTGGAGTGCCCCAGTAGGTGTGCTCAGCCTCCCCCAGTAAGTGTGCTCAGCCTCCCCCAGTAGGTGTCCGGAAAACCCCCAGTAGGTGTGCGGAGACCACCCAGTAGGTGTGTGCACACGTCTCTGTTGAAATCATCTCTATTTTAAGACCAGGCAGCAAGTCACCTCTCCACCGGAGCCTGAAAGTGGATCAGTGACTTTCTAAAAACACCAGTGGAGTCCCCCAGTAGGTGTGCTCAGCCTCCCCCAGTAGGTGTGCTCAGCCTCCCCCAGTAGGTGTCGAAAACCCCCAGTAGGTGTGCGGAGACCACCCAGTAGGAGTGTGCAGCCACCCCCCAGTAGGAGTGTGCAGCCCCCCCAGTAGGTGTGTCAGTACCTGATGATCTTGTTGCATGCGGCGCAGAGTGGCGTGCGTCCTGGGTCCTGCTCCGGGTTCTGCTGCGCTGCCTGGAGGATAGAGCTGCGGTTCTGCTCGGGTGTGGGCTGTGCCGGCTGTCTGTGCTGCGTCACCACCGTGCTCGTCTTGTCCGGCCGATAGCGTTCGGCAAAATTCGGGTCCGTCACCCAGGGTGGGCGACTCGAACCTCCAGACGTGGTTGAAGATTTAGGAGCTGGAGCTGAATGTCAAGAGAGACAAATATAGATTTAATATAATATATAAAATAATATAATTCACCAAAAAAAAAAAAAGCTTTTAAACTACATATACACCAATCAGACATAACATTCTGAGCAGTGAGAGGTGAAGTGAATAACACTGATTATCTCCTCATCATGGCACCTGTTAGTGGGTGGGATATATTAGGCAGCAAGTGAACATTTTATCCTCAAAGTTGGTGTATTAGAAGCAGGAAAAATGGGCAAGCGTAAGGATTTGAGCGAGTTTGAGGACGGGCCAAATTGACTGGCTAGACCACTGGATCAGAGCATCTCCAAGACTGCAGCTCTTGTGGGGTGCTCCCAGTCTGCAGTGGTCAGTATCTATCAAAAGTGGTCCAAGGAAGGAACAGTGGTGAACCGGCGACAGGGTCATGGGCGGCCGAGGCTCACTGATGCAAGTGGGGAGTCAAGGCTGGCCCGTGTAATCTTCTGTGATTGCTGGTTCTGATAGAAAGGTGTCAGAATACACAGTGCATGACGGGTCAGGGCTGTTTTGGCAGCAAAAGGGGGACCGACACAATATTAGGCAGGTGGTCATAATGTTATGCCTGATCAGTGTATATCTCTGTAGTATCCCTAAAATAATATATTGGAGGAGGAGTCTTAATACAGCCATCTTTTTTGCTAGCTGCTACCAATACATGCAGATTAATTTTTAAATACGCAGAGGTCAAGATAAAACCAAGATCACTGGAAGTCGTTCTGGATAAAGCTTTGGCTTGTGATCTCCGGATCTTCAAATAAAAGGCAGGAAGACGGAGCTCTACAACCTCGTTCATCCAAAAACTGATTGAAAACCTTTTAAGGGTCAGCCTTCTCCTCTCAAACCTTAGAAGAATACTGAAATTGGTCATAGATGGTAGAACACCATTCAAGGACAGACAGGATGTGAAATAAAGGAGGCGAGAGGAAATTCTTTGGGATGTGAGATTATGACTTTACCTCGTGCTCCTTCGGGCTTTGCCGCAGGTTTGCTGGGGCACGGAGTCACTCCATGGCTGGAGAGAGAGAGAGAGAGGGGGGGAGAGAGGGAGAGAGGGGAGAGAGAGGGGAGGAGAGAGGGAGAGAGGGAGAGAGAGAGAGAGAGAGAGAGAGAGAGAGAAACAAGCCTCTTCAGAATAAGCACTGCCAGGAAACAACTGCGTCGGTCCAGACCAATAAAAACGATACAGGCCAATATCAGGTCTGGCACAAACATCGTGCTCAGAAGGCCTGTACACAGCAGAGTCGGCAGGTTAAATCATTTTCTAATGAACACACGGTTGTCTGGTCTAGAGTTCCTGAGAAAGAGCTCGGAGGTTAATGATGTTCACCCACAGCTTAGTAGCACACTCAGCATTCATGTTCTACTGATATAAAAAGGACGTGACTTCCGTTACATCGAAATTCTGACCTTCATTACATAAATAATCCTACGATAGCGATATACATTAAAAAAAACAAAACAACAAAAGCATAGCCCGGTGCCAGACGTCCTTCTGTGAACGCTTCAGACAGCCACAAACAGCCAATAAGTCTCCGAATGTAGGCTTGTGGGATTTCACGTCCCTCTTCCTAATGAAATTGCTGGCCATTGGAAGGCTGAGGGTCTCTTTGTCTCGTGAAATTGCGAAGCAGGCGCCCCACAGGTGCCGTAAGAGCCGAGATTGCTTCCTCAGTCTGTCGCTCGCAGTCCTCTCGAGTGCGCCGGCGGTTTCTTTAGGAGTAGGGACTGTCGAGCACACACGTCTGACAGGTTTGTTCTGCTCAGGCGAGGTTGCTTAAGGACAAGCAGATGGTGAACGATGATGCTGAAATCTCGTCTGCAGTCTGGACACAGCGGAGCAGCTTTACTCCATGGTGCCTGGCAACGTTTGTGTGTCTGTCTGCAGCTTGCCAACACGGCCTCTACCTCGCAGCAGAATGACCGAGCGAGGCCTGAACTCTGAACGCTTTTAGTAGCGGTGTCATGCAAGTTCACTGAGAACTTGCAACCATGTTTCCATAGCTTACCATTATGACCATGCCAGATTTTACAGCCCTTTGGCTTGGTGAAAATTTCACTTATCCACATCAACATGGACAAACAAAAAAGTGGACAAATTACTAGCTTCAGCACCCAGGATATAATGAGTATGTGTCCAGGATGTTCGATTTTATTTATAGTCCGAGGGATAAGTTCAATCACTTGCATTTTTTTCTTCATTCATTTAACAAACAGTAAGAAGAAGAAACTCTCCACGGTGTGTCTATTTAAACATAAACTACTTCTTAATGTAGGTTTCATTTGGGGGGGGGTGTGTGTGTTCAAAACGTAACGTACATGTGGAACCAGTAAAGAGTCTGAGTGTTGCTTTGATTTGTTTGATGGAAGCAGGCGCACACCGCCCGAGACGAATCATCTAAAAACTCAATCTCCAGCCTGCTACTTCACACTATAACGCTTTCTTCTGTTCCCAATATAACCTTTTGCTTTCTACAGAGTTGGTGGAGCTCCGAGTCCAACAACATGTTTTTGTCTCAGTCAGAGTTGGATTGTAAATAAACCAGATCTGCTACAAACAGTTGCTGCTGTTTACTGCAAGGTTTCTGGAGAAATCTGCGATCTAAAGGAGTTCTACTTGTTTTTAACTAAGTGTTGGTGCACGCTGCTACGGGTGTATCCGGCGATCGTTGGAACTTAACTTCATCAGAAATGAATGCTAGACATTAATATAGTTCAACACAAATCTAGGTAATTGTTGCAGTAAAGCTCCAGGGTTAGTGTCTTTGAATTCAAGGTCAAAGTTTGCACTTTCATGACAACGATCATGACGACGGCGTAAAACAGAAACCGAGCTGGACGTGTATTCATTCATTCATTGTCTGCCGCTTATCCGAACTACACTCGGGTCACGGGGAGCCTGTGCCTATCTCAGGCGTCATGGGGCATCAAGGCAGGATACACCCTGGACGGAGTGCCAACCCATCGCAGGGCACACACACACTCTCATTCACTCATGCAATCACACACTACAGACAATTTAGAGATGCCAATCAACCTACCATGCATGTCTTTGGACTGGGGGAGGAAACCGGAGTACCCGGAGGAAACCCCCGTGGCACGGGGAGAACATGCAAACTCCACACACACATGGCGGAGGCGGGAATCGAACCCCCAACCCTGGAGGTGTGAGGCAAACGTGCTAACCACTAAGCCACCGTGCCCCCACTGGACGTGTATAACGAACATAATTAGCTGTTTAGCTAACTAATGTTACCGTTAGCGCGGGCACTACTCGATCCGTACTGGAAACACTATTTGTACCTCATGTGCACATAACCCGAGCCATGAACAAGCTTTTTACCGTTAAAAAAAATATATCTATAAATAAATAAAAAAAAAAAGCTGCCTGCTCCACAATGTTGAAAAAATAAACAAATAAATAAACGGCTAGTAAATGTAAGGCTCTTAATTCGACACTCTGTCTTCGTTAGACTCGCTGGATAAAAAGCAGGCGCGAAATGAATAAATGTTAATGTTGCACCTGGACCTCATTAGTTATGTGTTGCAATACTTCACTGTATAAACCGGCTCATAAAGTCATAACAAACTCTCAGCACCAACCGCATAAATATACACACGCACACACTCCCGGAAATGCCGCATTTGTTTCATCAGTGGATTTTCACCCTCTGTACTGAAAGCTTAGGTCAGATAAACATTTTATAAATGTTCCCGAAGCTGTATTATTGATATCTTGTTGCTATTATTCATACACCGTCCTCCAAGTGCTAAATGATCCTCACCCTTAATGGCCAGCCTCATACATCACTTTTACTTCACAGGTTTCTTCTTTTTCCGTGTGTGTGTCCAGTTCTTGTATTTGATGACACAACAGTCAGGCTTGATTAATGTTCCATGGATTACCGTTAATCAGCACGCGCTCGCCAAACCAGTCGCTACCGCAGAGACGTGACTCGTCTCCTTGTTTCTTTTCAAAAAGCTTTGCGGGGGAAAAAAAAAAAACAAAGAAAGCAAAAATAAGGAATGGGTGTGTGTGTGTGTTTTTTGTTTTTCCAAAACGCCCATTACAACATCCAGGTATTCACAATCCTGATGAAGCCGTTAGCTTAGCAGTCGATCAGCTAATCACTAGGAATTATTTATAGCGCGTGCACGGGTAGTTCTAGCGGCCGCTTGCTTAGATTGAGATCGTGATCAGGGTGTAGTGATTTAGATACTGAACAAACTGCTTCGCTTTGTTGAACTGTAGTGGTTTTAAAATACAGAAAATGTTGATGCTTAGCGAAATGAGGGTCATGTGATGAAGATGAGGATTCTTTTGGATTCAGGTTCCTCTCAAGGTTTCTTCTTTGGTTTAGACCTCTGACTGTTTGAATAATTTTTTTTTTTTTTTTTGTACAGAGCACATCAAGGACAAATCCCAAGCTGAGAAATAAACAACTGACTCAAATCAAGAAGCACTAACAAGCAGATGATCTGAGGTTCGTTCTGACCTTCGCACAGCCGGGTAAACGTCAAAGAAAAAGTAATTGAGACGCATCCACGTTGTGAATCCCAACGACGTTAATGTTCATTTTTCCACCACTATGTGATATAATAATGCACGCTGTTATAATAATGCGACGCTCTGAGCGTGACGGCTAAGAGATTTATCATCAGCCGGCCAATCAGGACGCAGCTCGAGAGCTCTGATTAATAAACCAGAGAAGAGCTCACTTTAAGAGCGCAAGTGATTAGAACTAACTCGCACCATCTTAAATGAACAGATGAAACGGTTCCCTAATTAATACAGCAATGATCACGTTATTATGGAAGCACTTTTTAGATTTTGCGACAGTGAAGTAAACAGGAGAAAGGAAATAAATAAAGGAAAGATCATAACAGGACACAGTAGGAAGGAAGTCAAGTTTTAATGTTTTGTGAATTCAGAAAAAGCAGTGAAGTCAAAAGGTCATTTCAGGACCGATTTGCTCTGGGAGAGGGGGAAAAAAAAAATATAACAGTGATGAAACAAAACAGAGTGAAGAGGAGGAGGGAGAGGAAGACCTGAGAAATTCAGATGAACACACAGGAACTACGCTGCACAGTCGAGTGAATACAGTCCAATACCCGACAACTCCATCAGACTGGCAGTACTACAGCATCATGGGTAAAAACACAGGGTGAAATAAGTGAGAGAGAGAGGGAGAGAGAGAGAGAGAGAGAGAGAGAGAGAGAGAGAGAGAGCTAACTCTACAGCAAACTGATCTCAGTCTGGGTTTAATGACTCTTGAGGTTTGCACCTAGGCTGCGTTTCTTCTTGTGGTTATGCGATTTTTTTTTTCTCCATGTGTTTTTTTTTTTATATAATTTTTCCGTTTTAATCTTCCCTTTTAATCATCCCACACATCACCAGGGTCGGCGAAGACTCGTGACTGGCACGCCGTGTGGCCCTGACGTGACACGGGGCTCAAGCTGGGTGTGGCGCGACGCCCGGGCATTCAGGACTTGACGTTGAGGGAGCGGGCGGACCTGTCATGGTGCCAGTCCCTCAGCCTGGCATAGCGAGGGCTCTGAATCTCAGCGAGGAACTTTTCCCTACCAGAGCCAGCACATCAGGAGAGAGAGAGAGAGAGAGAGAGAGAGAGAGAAACAAGACAAGAAAGCCACACACAATAAGATAGAGGAAATAGAAAGAACAAGCCTGGGAAAAGATTGAAAAGGTTTCAAAACGCAAGCAAGCCATGCAGCGGATTTTCAAAAGGTTAAACTACTCCACTGTTAATTACAGCTCAGCTATAATGAAGGCTCGCAGCCAGGAAGCAACAAAAGCGAGATCTGACGCTGGCCTTCATCACAGCTGATGACGCGTCACTCTAATTGAGTGAAGCAGCGGGTTAGTGCTTTCCACTGCACATCATTAAAGCCACATGTTTCCACTCCTCATATTTACCTGGACCTTTTCATGGTCTCATCATCTGGGTCCTGCACTGAGGAAAGCACGAGAAACACACACACACAAATCAGGTACTACGCCGTTTAGCTTGGCCACACACCCTCACACGCCGTTCGATCACCGAGCACACACTTTTCACACGCTAGACACAATGTATTTCTCGCCGTGTGAAAGAGTAACGGCTCGAAATATCGAAATATAAACATCGCAGTCAGATAGCATTCAGGACAGGTCCGTCATACAGCTCCACAAAGGGTCTGAATTAGGTCCAAGAAATCAATTTTAATCCATGATTTTGATTAAAATCATTTAAAGACAAATTTTTTTAAAATAATAATAAATAAATAAATAAATAAATAAATAAATAAATAAAAAACTTAAAAAGAAAGAAAGAAAAAAGAAACAATGCCGAAATTCATTTTACTTTTGTAATTAATAAATTTGTATTTATTTATTTATTTAATTGCCTAATTGTAAATAATTATATACACATTTTTATGGATAATTATAAATCATTTTAAATAGTAAATGATCTTGCAAAGGTGAGAGTGATGTGATGGAAATATAATCGCAATCCTTCAAAGTATTTTGTGCTACATGGCATGCATCACCTTTTTGTATTAAATTGCATTTCTAAAATTAATAAATATATCCATCTATATATCCATCCATCCATCCATCCATCCATCAATCGATCTATCCATCTATCTATAGTGCTTCCAGTCAGTGTTAAAAATATATACCTGAATTTAAAAAAATATATATATCTGAGTATCCACTCCGTCGCAGAAAAACATTAACACAACTTATCACAATATCTGTATTACATTGTCATGGAATCCAGCCATGTTGGAAAATATATTGAGATTTAGCCTCACATTAATAAAATGCGACAGAAAAAAAAAAGTCTTTTTCAAAACAAGGAAAAGTTTAAGCAGACTGAAAACTTCTGCAGGTATTCTACCCTGCATCATAGATCACATGAAAAAATGTATATATAGAAAATGTTTCATCAGTTTGAGGAAAATAAAACCCTCACTACAGCAGAGCTTCAACAACAACAACAACAACCGTGCTTGATATACGGGATTGAGTTACATCTAAAAAGCTTTAACACCACTTTACCGAGGGCAGATCGGAGTCATTCAAGCAGCGCTGATCAAACGTACGCAAAGTCTGATCCCTAAAGCTGCAGAGATTACATGCGACTCGCCTTCGGCTCTTATGTGGCTTCGGACAACGTTTTCAGTCTCGACGTACGGGTCGAAGTCTTGCTCTAAACAAGGTGACTGGATTTCTGTAAAGTCCTCCAGAGCATTTACGCGGATTTACGAGAGCATTTACATGCGGACCAGGAGGAGAGACTCGTTAAGACTCGACAGGCCTCCGTTATAACGGTGTGGGGAGAAAAATCCTAAACGCAGACTACAATTCTTCCTAAAACTTCCTCCATGGAAATAATCAGAAAATACATAAATAGGCGTTTAACATTGTGCTGGTTGTTACATTTGCTTTGAATCTCTTTTTTATAAGCAGGGATGTAATCTGTAGTTGATTAAAATTTCCAACAGTCTCCAGGTCACGTCATCTTTCATTCATTCGTTATTACATTCCTGTCATATCTGGAATAAAAGACGCAGGATCGTTTTCCCCGCGCGGTTTATCCTCCTGTAGTTTAAACCGAAACCCTCAATGCTTTTACATCATTAGTTTCCTTCGGTCTGCGATTAAAAAAATTTGACGTGTAGACATTTTTATTAACACGCAAAATCGATAAAGCGTCTGAATTCGGTACGAGAAATCAATTTAGAATCCATGATTTAGTTTAAAGTCATTTAAAGAAAATCCTTAAAAAAAAAATTTAAAAAAAAATAAATAAAAAATATCTTTTTTTTTTTTAAATCGTAAATAAAAATAAGAAAATGCCAAAATTCATTTTACTTTTGTAATTACTCCTTTAATTTTTTTTTATTTATTTTTATCTTATTGACTATTTGTAAATGACAAATTTTTTATAAAGAATTCTAAATCAATTTAATTGTAAATAATATAGCAGGGGAGGGGAGGGTGATGTGATGAAAATATATCACATTTCTCTAAAATATTTGCAACTCCATGGCATGCATCACTTTTTTTTTCTTAATTATTTTATATTATAATCATATGTTAAATATTTTATATATTATAAAATGTCTACAAAAACATGTGTTTTAATTTTTTTTTATTTTATAAATAATTTATATAAATGATTTAAATATAACATTTGAGTTTGTGCATTTATTCTGATTTCGGGTATTCTAAACCCATATTGAGATTCAAGATCATTTCCATCAAAATGTAATCTCTAATCTCCTGAGGATTTTGGTGTTCCTGGATCCTGAAGCTTATCTTGTGAAAGGCTGGAGTGTGTGTGCATGTGTGTTTTCATTTCAGTCAAGCAGGAGCCACACCTGATTCCTGTTTGATCAGCTTCCTGTTTAATCAGCTGATCTTGGCTTTAAGTAGATGATCAGGTGTGGTTTCTGCTGGGCTGGAAGAAAAAGCTGCACTCACTCCTGCAGTATGCTTCGGAGACTAGGTTTGGATTCTTCTACAAATGAATTCTTCTATATTTACCTCTTCTTTAACCCTGCGAGACCCTGGTGTTCTCCAGATCCACAGTGACCCTGACCGGGATAAAGCACTAACTAAAGGATGAACGAACAAACTTCTGCTCATGTGGTTTTTCCTAAACTGTTTTTCTAGAAGGTCTCTGTATTAAGATTTCCCTTCACTGGAACCATCAGGCTCGAACCTGCTCCAGCATCTCGATGCTCCTGTGCACAAACCGAGCTCTATGAAGAGTTGTGTTAAGGTTAAGTGAAAGATCTCCGCTTTCCTGACTCATTTAAGATGAACCTGAACTGGAGTCTCATCAACATCCCAGTCTTACTAACGCTCTTGTAAATGAATGATCACAAATTCAACAAGCACTGGTGAGGGGTGCACAAACTTTTGGGCATACGGTGTAATATGTATGCTGTGGAGTAAGGCATAAAGGCGGCGCCAGGTGGGCTCTGGTGTGAGCGTCTTACTGTAGTCAGTTCCGGTGAGCTGGGCTAGGATGCGGAAGGAGCGGGACTGTGTGGTGCCGGTGCGAGGCTGCCAGTCCTGCGTGTCCTCGATCAGACGCTTCTTACTGCGATCGTTGGGGATAAAGCATGGGATGTTCTCCACCCGCAAACCGTGCCTACGTGCGAGGAGTCAGATATGTTACCGGAGGCTCTTTGACCATAAAATCAGGATGCGCACAGCACTAACACACACGGCTCGATACACATCATGCTTATCCGAAAAGCAAGAACGAAGATCTTTCATGACAGTTGATCTGGAATTAGTTTTCATCATTCGACTATAGTCCACCATTCACACACACAAGCCTTGGGAGTGATTTACTGACCCGCTGGACGACACACAACACAAACACAATGCACTGAGACGATCTCCAACACACTGACCCTGATCTTAGAGATCAGGCTGCTTTCACACTAAGCCTATTGTTATTTTGAAACACGATAAACAAACATTAGCCGTGTTTGTGAGGGAATGTACAGAAATAGATTTAATCGCTTAAAATGTTTTAAAATTATATATTATATACACATAAAAATATATATATATATATATATATATATATATATATATATATATATATATATATATATATATATATATATAAATATATAAATATATAAATATATAAATATAAATATATAAATATATATATATAAATATATATAAATATATATATATATATATATATATATATATATATATAATTAATATAATAAAATAAATAAATATATATATAAAATTTATTTAATAAAATAAATAAATAAACAAATATATATATATATATATATATATATATATATATATATATATATATATATATATATATATATATATATAATAAAATAAATATATATATATATATATATATATATATATATATATATATATAATAAAATAAATATATATATATATATATATATATATATATATATATATATATATATATATATATATATATATATATATATATATAAAATATAATGTATAATATAATATGATTGTTTTATAGATTACAGATCCTCCTTAAAATCTAAAAGGTGGCCAAGCATGAAAGCACCATTTCTGCACAATCCACATGTAGAACATCAGCACCTGGTCACATGACATTAAACCGCTCATTTGCATATCCTCCCTCAACCAATCGGACGAGCGCTAGCGTTCTCCGCGCTCCTTTTCTGCGAAGCGCATCACACCCACACGCTCGCTTCACTTACTTGGTGTCGTGGTACAAATCTTCAAAGTATCCCTCTCCTCTACTGGGAAAAAAAAATAAAGCAATAGAGTGACTGTAAGAAAGAATAACCGCTAATAAATCAGTAGAAGTTTAGCGTATATCAGTCATCCGAGAAGGAAGGAATGGTAAAAAGGGAAGTTACTAACTTGTCAAGAACCTCCATCTGCTGCATCAGGAAAAGCAATAGAGAAGAAAAGGATTATTTTTTTAATATATATATATAAAAAGCACAAACACACACACTAAATCAAGATGCAGGGACAAGAAAGGAGTCACAGCAGACGTAGTGTAGGATGCAGAAAGCGTGAACGCTGTGAGAAGCCGATCGAAAATTCGCTCCTTCAGCACGTTTCTTGGATTTTCACGAGGGCGGGACGCTGGAATGGGAAAGACGAGCCCTGGGGTCGGTCTAGCTTTATCACATGGCTGAGAACAAAGAGACTCTAAAGCTGTTATTTTACCCAGAAGTCCACTTCCTTTTCCTTTACCCTGTCCTTGAACAAGCTTCATTTCTACTGGCTGCATTCACATCTTCATCGGTACTTTCTAGCTTTACCCAAGAACTCCGATGACGTGAAAAGATTTTGCTGCCGAAAGCAAAACGACTTGGCAATAAAAAAAAAATTGTCATTTCCAGTGAAAACTGACATCATGTGGTTTTTGCTGCATTGGGGATTTATTACAGTTGAAAAAGAAAAAGAAATGAATTAAAAATAAAAGAAATCGTCAAATGACGGTAAATTTCTGCATCATCTTTGTCCCCGCCCCCCGGCCAAAAATATATCACATGATGCTAAATTTTTACATCACCTGTGTGTGACCCCCCCCCAAAATAAATAAATAAATAAAAACAAAATTGGTCACATGACGTTAAATTTCTGCATCGTCCCCCCCCCCCCAAAAAAATGCATCATACGATGTTAAATTTTTTACATCATCTTTGTGTGACTCCCCCCCCAAAAAATAAATAAATAAATAAAAATTATAATAATAATAATAATAATAATAATAATAATAATAATAATAATAATAATAATAATCTGGTCACATGACACTAAATTTCTGCCTCATCTTTGTGTACCCAAAAAAAGAGAAAGAAATATATATTTAAAAAATAAATAAAACAATTGGTCACATGACGCTAAATTTCTGCATCATCTTTGTGTCCCAAAATAATTTTTAAATAAATAAAAATTTGGTCACATGACACTAAATCTCTTGCATCACCATCGTGTACCCCCCCTCAAAAAAAAAAAAAAAAAAATCCTTCACATTTCTTAACCCCAAAATACATTTTAAATCTTGTAAACATTCAATCCCTGTATGGAATAAAACACGGAAAATTAATCAGCAACGACTGTGTGTGCTGCAGCCTGACAACAATCCTAAGTTCCTGTTTCCTCCGTGAAAAGTGTGAAACCATTTTTCGGTTTCTCCCATTAAATGTTGTGAACTTCGCCGGAAAAAAACACATCCTTCCCTCACCGCCGTCTCTTTTCTTTCTGTTCATGGAACAGGAAAGCTTTTCATGTTCCATATCCCTCTGTATCAGTAAAGAGAAAGCGACTTACAGCTTTACCTCGGAGTCTTACGCAATCCTGACACTGGAGACTCCTTCCCTGAACCGTTCAATAAACACGTCCTTAAGGAAAACACCGCGATATTCACAACTACAATAATAAATTCATACGAAGTGTGGTTCTCTGAACGCAACATTGTGTATTTTTTTTCCCTCTCGCAAAAACAGGAGAGCGCGCGTTGGCTTAACACAGCTGCTTTTCCTTCCCAAAGCAGCTATTCTTGTCTTTCCAGCTGCAGCAGGTCCTGATTTCTGTAACCTGAATAAGTAACCTTCTCACACACACACGTCAGTATGCTGATGAACAAATGTGCTTCTTTCAAAAGCAACGATTTCTCAGGAACAAGAAAACACAGAATTATTGCTTTTCTGCTCAAATAAACACATTGATTTGACACAAAAAAAATCGGTGTTAAAGTGTCTCATGGAAAAGGAGACTTCGCTGTGGATCTCTGTCCGAGTAACTCGGCACCGCGGCAGCAGAAGCACTCCGTGAGCTCAGCGGATTTTAGGGGAGAGGCTGGGCTCTATAAACAGCACCGAGCCCTCTCTCTTGCGCACACACACGCCCAACCCCGGCGCTCCTGAAGCTCTGTGCAGCCCCATTTGACCTGTTCCCTAAAGCTGAAGAATACACGGCCTCCTGTTCTGGCTCACTTGACCAGCAACATCTGTTGTTTTGAGAGTTTCGATTTAAAAAAAAAAAAAAAAATTCAGGCTCTCTTGCTGTCTTTGGTAGAGGGGAGACGAGGACATGCGAAGGTCCCAGTACAGAGAGGAAGGAAAACAGACTGACAAGCGGACGAGACGGCGTGCTGCTGTGCTGCTACACCGTTTCGTGGAGAGAGACAGAGAGAGACGCCAAGTCTGGACACCGGGACTGCGATAAATAATTAAATAAATAAAAAGAGACAAGACTCTCTAAGAAAGCACTTTTATCATCATCATCATCATCATCATCTTCCTGACCCATCTCAGCCTCGAGTTCTCTTAGAACTTCAGGTTCTACTTTTCCACCAATTCCTACACCCTTACAGCGAGGCCTGGGTTCCATTTCGGAGTAAATGACTTTCGCGGTGCCTTGCTGTGAATCACCTACCCGTTCTGCGAGGGAGGCATGCTGCCTGAAAGCGGCGTGCTGGCGTTATTCGCGCTGGTGTTAAGCTTGGGCGCGTACTCCACCGGTTTGATGACAGGCCTTGCGTTAGCGGAGGCGGAGAACGGGCGCGCCATCTTGTTTATGGTGGTGCTGGGCGTGAAGGAGTACTTAGGGAGTGGAGTAGGAAGCGATGTCTGAGGGGCACACAGTGAACACACACATACACAAATATAACACCATGCAGCTTAAATTAAGCGCGTACACACACACACACACACACACACACACACACGTTTACACACAAAATGGACAATCCCAGAATTTCTATGATCTGCTTGGAATTATTAATTTGAGCCTGCGCTGATCAGCAGGTGGCGCCCTTGCTCGTGATACCACTCTAAAGGGTACGTGTTGCACTCTTTTTTTTTAAAAACCGTTATGTTAGGCAAGTAAGTAAATCTGTCATCACCTATTCAGCCTGAGAGAGAGAGAGCGAGAGAGCTGTGAACACACCCTATTGTCGGAGTAATATTTCTTTTGGATGTTAGCCAAATCGCACCCTTTGTGTGTTTTGCCACCTCACACAAAGCGCTTGGGGTTTTTTTTTGGTGCAAGTGCGTATGCACCGCTTCAGAGTGGCCACAAGGTGTCACTGTTTCACACCGATCCATGGTGTATTTTTTTTTCCAGAACAGATGATCAGATCAGGGCTTCTGGGATTGTGAATTGCTGTTCCATAGTAATTCAGGCACAAGAAGAAACTTCACAAACACAGTGCAACACAACTGCAGTGTACTGCAACTATAAATAAATAGATAGATAAATAAATAAATAAAGCCTCTCTACAATCATCCAAATAGAAGCATGCATGTGGATTTAAAGGGGGGGGAGCAACAGGGTGTGTTCATGTTTAGGCAAACAAATAATAATTCAAGTCACGTGCAAACGTTTTTCTCAAAACAAATGTCTGAGACGCTGTGAAGAAAAAGGAAGTTTACCTTCTGTCCACCGCTAGACGGGTACGCTCTGTAGGGAGAGCGAGAGAGAGAGAGAGAGAGAGAGAGAGAGAGAGAGAGAGAGAGAGAGAGAGAGATTATTGCAATCCTACAACATGTTAGCATTTCCATAGTAACAGGGACTCTTTTACAAATTAGATGATGATTAGATCATCGGTTCAGGGTGGATTTCTGCCGATAAGAAATGTTTAACATTTGGTAACGATAAGTAAAAGAGAGGTTTGCGTTTTAACATCAAGAGAGAAAAATCATACTGTATTACACAGAGACTGTGTAAGAGTGATCTTTACTGAAGCACATATTCACTTGTTTCGGTGTAAAATGATTACAATTGTTCCTCTAGATTGATTTCCAATGTAAATGTGCAATACGTGCATGATGTAATGTGAGAAATGTATTATTAGAATCATTGATGGGGAAACTAATAAGGTGACGGTTGTACACGATCTCTCCTACTGTACGCTCGAAGCTTTTGTCCGTGTTTAACATCAACAACAGCAACAGCGTTCATTCAGTACAGCAGAGTAACCTGATCTGCTACTGGACGTCTCGATTGCTTCAGTTCCTTCAGGCAAGAGTTATAAAGAGTCACAAAGGAAGGTTTGTTGTGAGTGTTTTTTGTCAGCAGTCTCTACAGTACGTGTAAGCGTGTATGTGTGTGTATATTATATATACATACACAAATAAATAAACAGCAGTGGGATCTGCGCTCAGGAAGGAGAAGACTATTATCAGATAGTGGATAGAGATCAGATTCCAAAATGGCCGCCTGAATATACCAATCATTTCAAGCATTAAAATTTCTGTTCATTTATATATTATTGCGTATAGTCAACAATTTTTAATGTCTCTTGCACTTCCATTTCAATCTGGTGCATGAAGGCAGCAGATTGTATTGAATGGAACGCTCCTTTTTAATTTTTTTTTTGAAACCTGGCAACCTCAGAGGAACGAACTTCGCAGAGGTAATTTCAATAATGGAAATGAGCTGCGGAGAAAGTCGGAGTTAAGTGCCAGTGTAGAGAGTCTGAACACACACACACACACACACACACACACAGAGCTCTAGGTAAACTTCTTCAGTTATAAAACTGGTTTTCAGAAGCTATTCCAAAACATTTAAGTGTCCTGGAGGTGCAAAAAAATTAGCACACTAATGCAGACCTGACAAATCTTGAAGAAAAAATAATCAGTCGTCCCAGTAGGTGGTAAAAGTGCACAGGACGGAAAAAAGCAGTGCATTTATTATCTGAATGCTAATGTTTTTTTTTCTTCCAGCTGCTATATCAAGGGAACATTTCTCAATTTGACTTTCACACCGTGAGATACGAAGCTAGTGATGACTTTTAGATGGAATATTCATTTTACATGTGATTATGGTCAGCAGTCGTAGAGCTGGGCAGAAATTAATAAGCCAAGAGCAGTCATTATGGTCAAGTTACTAGAGAGGTCATGAAAAGCAAGTGGAACATATCAATGTGACATACTGCCTGATCAAAATCTGTATCTTTCTGTAGCTTTGCTTCCCACAGCCGTTCAAAGAAAGGGTAAGAAAAGCCGCAAACGATATACTAATGCGCGATTCTTACGAGTCTGCATTTCCTGTGACTGTGCATTACTTCCTGTGAGGTCATCAGCAGCTCTCTGGAGCAGCCCCGGCCTGTACGAGTCCTGCAAAATGGACGAGGTTATCTGAGCAGAGCACGGTGGCAGGAAACAGGATGGAACAACAATGCGGAGTGAAGACATCTCAGTGGACCATAAAGCCATAAAAACACCAGATGTGATTCAGGAGATGAAGTGAAGCGAGAGGGATTCTACAAATAGCTGCCTTCCTGGGACGCTTCATAATCAAATGACTCTTTTATTCAATTAGGGTAACGTTTTACTTGGTACTGGATGCAAAGGAGTCTTTCTTTCCAATTCTGGCAGAACTCATAGCTACATGCCTTGCTCATCTTATACACACGATGCATAAAGTAGAAATTTACTTAGGAAATTTCTAAAGTTACCAAATAAAATACAAAGTATGTAAGTTAGTACTAAATAAAAATGTTCCTCAGTAGGTACAAAGTACCTAGACAAGCAAAGTCTTCAAGAAAGACGCAAAGTTCCTAAGTACGTCCATAACGGAGTAAGTAAACAAGTAAGTGCTAAGCAAGATAATGAAGCAAGTTACTAAGTAAGAAGGTTTAAGAAAGTGACTCAAGTTCCTAAACAAGTTAGTTAGTAACTGATTTTATAAAATAATAAGTAGGTTAGTGAGTTAGTTCTTAACCAAGATAGAAACTAGCTAGGAAAGTTCCTCAGTTAGTCCATAAGATACTAATTAATTAGGTTATTAAGCAAATACATGTTACTACAGATACTTAAGTCACTACTTTTCCAAGTTTCTATATAACATTAGCAAGTAAACAAGCTACTAAACTTGCTAAGTAAAATAATAAGCAAGTTACTACGTTCATTCTTAACCAAGATAGAAACTAGCTAGGAAAGTTCCTAATTTAGTCCATAATGGAGTAAGATACTAATTAATTAAGTTACTAAGCAAATACATGTTACTACAGATACTTAAGTCACTAATTTACCAAGTTCCTATATAACATTAGCAAGTAAACAAGCTACTAAACTTGCTAAGTAAAATAATAAGCAAGTTACTACGTTCATTCTTAACCAAGATAGAAACTAGCTAGGAAAGTTCCTAATTTAGTCCATAATGGAGTAAGATACTAATTAATTAAGTTACTAAGCAAATACATGTTACTACAGTTACTTAAGTCACTAATTTACCAAGTTCCTATATAACATTAGCAAGTAAACAAGCTACTAACCTTGCTAAGTAAAATAAGTTACTAAGCAAGTTTCTTACCAAGATAGAAACTAGCTAGGAAAGTTCCTCAGTTAGTCCATAATGGAGTAAAATACTAATTAAGTTATTAAGTAAATACATGTTACTAATTTACTACTAAGTTCCTATATAACATTAGCAAGTAAACAAGCTACTAAACTTGATAAATAAAATAATAAGCAAGTTACTAAATAAGTTTCCAAGTTAACAAGAAAAGTACGAAATAAAATTTCCTAATTGATCAAGTAAAAAAAAAAAAAAAAAAAAAAAAAAAAAAAAAAAAAAAGTAAAAAACAAAAAAAAAAAAAAAACATATATAGTCACTTCTTAGTAACTTGCTTATATAAGTTACTAGGGAAGTCTAGATCCAAGTAAACAAGTTCCTGAGTTTGCAAAATAAGAATAATAATTCTAAAAAAGAAGAATAAAAAGAAGAATAATTAATAAAGTATCTAGCAAGTTACCAGGTAAATATGTAAATGAGCATGCTAATGAATGTTCTTTAAAGCCCTGGCTTTTTAAAGGCAATTCAACGTCAACTAATTTTATATTAGTCTTACATAAATACTGAAAGTTTCTGGCAAGTTACTTTGTGTCTTCTAGCAATCCAGCTAACTAAAATTCTTATAAACAGCAAAAACCACAAATTGTAATATAATCCAACTGTCTGAATGACGCTTCCTCTTTTTACAGAGTCATTTATAGCAAGAGTAGGAAGTGTTCTAAAATCTCACTGCTAAAATTAGAATTTCCTCCATTTGGGATCTTTGAGCTGCGACATGAAGAATCGTCTGTTCTGAGGTTATGCTTAAGTCCACGATGTACAGACAGTAGAGTAGAGTAGAGCAGACAGTGGCTCATCAGCCACATGATGTTGGTACAAGACACCTGAAATAACGTCAACAACCCGACTGTAAAAAGCACCTTTACTCCAAAGGTCACTTAAGGTCAGCATACGAAGGTGAACAAAGCCAAGCTCCGCCGTATGGAAACCCAAAAAGAATCACAACTCGTACAAAAGCTGGACGTGTGCGGGAACGCCCAAGCCTGAAGAGTTTATACAGTAAGCTTGTTTGAATCAAACTGAAAAGGATGTCTTCTTTTTTACTACAGAAACCCTCTCAGGTAACCACACAGACAAGTTCTGACTCACACTTTCAATTACGTCCTCACACAGACAATGAACTTTGTAATTTTGCCGTGACCGGCTACAACAGATGACGAACTGCTGCGACATGAGGGCGGAACCCCGCAGGGCGAAGGGTTACGACTCCAATAAACTCTGGTTTTACTGAGTGGGCGGGCACAGAGGAGTATAAACAGCGGAGAGACGAGGATCGTGTGATGGGTTTAAAACGGACTCTTACTGAAAGTGTCAAGGAGATCTTGAGCTGAAATTAAAGTTTAGTGATCTACTGAGCGATCGATGAGAGCATGCTAACTCCAAAAATAAATAAATAAATAAATAAATAAATAAATAAATAAATAAAACAAAACAAAAATCAAAGCAAAAATCTAAATACATTTTTATATCAAAAATATTAAAAGATCTTCAAAGACTATGATGCACATTATGTATAGGTTTGCTAACAAACTTTGAGTCAAATAGATTTTTTCCAATTTGAATTAAAATATGGAAAATTTTAGCGATAAATAAATAAAACTAAACTAAAGATTTTCGACTCGATCATATGCATTATATATAGGTTTGGTAACAAACTGAGTCAAACATTCTTCTACAATTTGAATAAAAAAAATATGTAAAATTTCACAACAAACAAGCAAACAAACAAATAAAAAAATAAATAAAAATCAAACCAAACATTTCATAAATTTTCATGTCAAGATTTTCGCAGACTCTTTGTTACACATTATATTTTTGGTTTGGTAACAAACTGAGTCAAGCAATTTTTTTACTATTTGAATTTAAAAAAAAAAAAAAAAAAAAAAGTAAAATTTCACCTGAAAATATTAATAATAAAATAAACAAAAATACTAATAGTAAAAAAAAAAAAGTAAAAAACAAACCAAAAATGTCAAATTTTTTGGTCAAAAATAGTTTTTAAAAAAAAAAGACTATGATGCACATTATACATAGGTTTGGTAACCAACTTTGAGAGATTTTTTCCAATTTGAATTAAAAAAATTGAAAACTTAAAAAGAATAATAAATATATCAATAAATAAATAAATTAGCCTCTGAAAATTAATCAATGATTACTTAATTGTTCAACATAATCACAATTCTCATGATCTCTAAGAAAAAACAATAGTGCATCAGAACTACTAATATAAACGTTATATAAAGATAAAAATAAAGAATTAAATCACTTTTAACCAATCAGATTTGAGAATTCAACAGGGCTGGTGTATACACCCAAGGTCATTTCCTGAGGTCTCTGCGCTTTGAGCTTCACATCCTTTTTACCCCACAGCCTCATGGAGCCTCGGCTCTAGAATGAGCTTTGGTTTTGGAGTCCCAAAAAATAAAAAAAATAAAATAAAAAGTGCCACGCAGTTATGGGTGTGCCAGGTCACGACCGAGTCTGACATCAACAAAGCTCTGTGGGTTGCCACGACTCATTGAGCTCACACTATCCCTTTTGTAACCGCTGCACTGGGTTTAGTGATTAATTCAGAAGACGGCCATTTTTCCTCTCATACCTAAAAAGGAGAAGAGTGCGGCTTGGCCAGTTAGGGAGGCTTTTCATCATGTGTGCTGTTGATACAACAGCGGAGGCCTAATGACAGAGCAGAGCTCTCGAGGATGCAGAGCAGAGGGATATGCCGTGTGTGTGTGTGTGTGTGTGTGTGTGTGAGTGTGTGTGTGAGAGAGAGAGAGAGAGTCTACACTGCTTCCATTACTCATACCGTAACCACTCAAGCCTTTGAGCTAAAAGAGCACATTTCAAATGATTTAAAACCTTTTTTTTTTTTTTAAATCACTCAAATGACCCTCATATCTGCTGCAGATCATCAGATCATATCAGATTTGTATCCACAGCCAAGTGGGGTCAGTGCAGTAATATTTCACACGATCGAGCCCATCAGATAAAAAGGTTGAACATGTTTGCATTTTTTTTTTTTTTTAAATCTCAGCAGGACAGACAAAGGATGTGTGTCTCAGTGCGATCAGCCACATCAGGCTTTTCATCTCGGAGGAATTTGGGCTGGAAAAACACTGAGAATGAATCGTTTTACTCTGGAAGAAGCCGTATGAAATGTTCAAGGTATGAGAACCTATTATTTTTAACAGGTATTAAAAAAATTAAAAAAAAACAGTTACACAACCTGGTGGTCAAAATGAAAGAGAAAAGAATGATGCAAAGATCCGGAAACAAGTTACTGTGTGACACAAAAGGGACTAGAACCTCGATTTCGACTCCTGAATTGTGTTTTGAAACAAGGAAGTGACGAGTGACGTTTCAGCTGGAGTGCTGCTATGTGTTTCAGGTGAGAATTGTGTGTGTGTACCTGTTGAGTGTCAAAGTGAGGGAGTCCACTGCTGCTCTGATCTTGTTTTGTGCCTCAACATGTGTCATCTCCTCAGCATTGGAGTCTTCAATAGACACCACGTTGTCTCCCACTCCGACTCCGGCCTGAGCTGCCTTTCCTCCGGGAGTCAGCTACACACACACACACACACACACACACACACACACACACACGCAGAAAGAGAGAGACAGAGAGAGAATTAGCACGAGTCACATCACCAACAACCCATTTTCCATTAGCCCCTAAATGAGGTTTAAAAGAATTATTAACAGCATAGGTTTGTATGTCGCTCTTGTAGCCGTACTTTTAGCCTTCTTACCTTCTGACGAGTTCGCGTCTGCTTTCCAAAACCGGCTCAACCGAAAAACCGGTTGCTGAACGAGCTGATCAAGTTGTTAATGTTTTTTTCACTTATATATATTAAAGCAGAATAAGACGTCATGCATGTAAATGGCATCTGTGTAGTGCGCAGGACTGGACTCTACAGTGTGCAATTACTTGGTTTAAAGCCGTAAATAAAACTCGACCCGAGCAGTTCCGTCGAAGGCCGCAATCCGACACGGCTGTCATTATGGTGTCGTCTCGAGTCGGAGAATCCTTGCGTCTGATTACATGATGGGAAAAGCAGTCCTGCTGAAAAACTTCTGTTCTTGTAAATCGTAATCCTTTTAAATCAACATGGGACTTTCAACCGCATCCAAGACGATGGATTGTCTCCTGTGTTTCCCACGATGCCATACCAAACGTCCTGTGGTCAGCGGGATTTAACCCTCGATTCATCTTCTCTGCCTAAAGAGAGTGATGCAATGGTGCTTTAATCCTCCAGTCTCTCACTGCATTCCTTCTTATCTACTCTGTGTCTCACTAAATCTCTGAAAAGAGATTTAAATGATCTTACAGTTGTCCCTCGCCACGTTTTCTCGTGTTTACCAAGAGTGCTAGATAAGACACGGCTTATCACCGGGTCATAATCGCACCCTCGGGACCGAAAAGCGAGAATGGAAGGCTGACGAGGCAGGAATAAGGCAGAGTGGACAGCAGTACGGAGACTTTCGCAGCGTATCACGTAGAGGAAACGTAGACTGTACATATGTGGATGGATGCTGAACACTGACTCACCGGTGTAGCGTGGTATTCTAGTGAACAAGATGAAGCAGAAACATCCTCAGGGGAAAACAAAGACCTGAATAGGGGTCAGTCTGGGCTAAGCGAAGCTCACGGCATATACGCAGAGGTTTCTCCATGTTGCTGCGAGACCAGGGGGTGGAGACATTCCCTTTCGGTCAGTATGTGTAAATAAAAGGCTTGACTCTTAGCAACATCCAGCCTTGACAGTTTAATACTCAGATCATGAATAAAGGCACTATAAAAACAGAGATTGCATGGGGTGCCATTACTTTTACTCCACTGAAAGTCAAAATAAATAGTAGTAAATGATAAACGTGTGATATTGACACCATTATCCACGACTTCTTATTAGGAGAAACAGTGGAGTAAAAGTAATGGCACCCATGTAATCGCAGAGTAAAAGACTATTTACAGCTGCTGCATCGTAAGCGACAACAGGAAGCGATTTATTTTCTGGACGTTCCACAAACGTCACATCCGAAAAGCACAGATGAGAAAACTACAGAGGAAAGAAAATGATGGTAACGGTAACTCGACACCATGATGTCGCTGATTAGTTTCCTATAACAGCACACCACGGAGATGCGGTTTCATTTCTTCCTTAACATCCCAGCATTTTCATGCTAATTCTATACTGGTGTTTAAAGATAGAGTCAGTCCTGGTAAGCTCTAGTGGTTCCCCTGACTGGAAATCAATTAAACTCGAACAAATCTTGACACCAGATGTCCACAGGTTCCACAGAGTCTTTCACTCCAGAGGTGAACATCTGGCTGGAGATGTTTCTTAAGAAGACCTGGAACTGAGAAAAGACCTCTTAAAACCATGACTCGACATGACTAACCCGAGTCTCCATGTCGTTTTGAGGAAAACCTGGTTTCTTTCAGCAAGGAGTCATCTATATTGTGATTCCATTATGATTCATAATTTATGGAAACTGTGTACTGTCTCTTTAAGACTCAGTCCAGGGCAAGATTTAGAAGTTTTGCGTCTATTGTAGTCTAGTTTGTGAACAGATTGAGAGTAAAGAATAATCAGCGATCACTGTACAGTTAAATTACTGTGAAACTGAACTCCATGTACCAAGCCGTTGACTCGTATCTAGTTGTCGTCATGGGTACGATGTTCAGTCCCTCAGGAGTGCCACAGGCCATGTGGTTTCGTCAAGCGACGTGGGTTTGCTCGAGCTCAACGCAGAACCTCAACACGACCTTCACCTCCTCGTGAAGCAGCAGCGAAATCCTTCGACATCTGTAGCGCACATGGTTTACGAGGCCTCTCTTTCAACGTTCGGTCGTTTCCTCAGTCGATCACAAGGAGTGCCCATGCATGGAAGCGGTGGATTAAATGCTGGGATCTGATTGGTCAGATCTGATTAGCGGTGTAACAGCAAGTGGTTCAGGAAATAGTTTAGGCTGTGAAATGAACCACGGGTTTATTTTAACATGCTCATTAAATGTTTCTATAGCAACAGCTAATACTCCAGAACTCAAAGGGTGGATGTACCACTCGATGGAAGCCTAATAATAATAATAATAATAATAATAATAATAAACAAAAATCTTTTAATGTTTTTGTTCAGAGACATTTATGTAATATTTATGGATGGTGCTTTGTGAAAGTTCAGGAAAGTCTTCAGTATAGAGGAATTTTTTTGTGTTTCATGGCGGTTATATAAAAATAATGCACTTCCAGGCAGCAGCGGCACTCCTCTTGCAGTGTGCCATGTCATGCCCACCCCACGTGGACTATTTCTCTAGAACAGCATGGGCAGTTGTGTTATTTATCCATTTTGAGCTCGTATACAGTAATCCGTCTACCTGTTTGCCGATGCTTTTCGTTTTACCCATAAAGGTCAAGAGAATTTAGTGAACAAGTACCTGGCTTCAAATGCGTGAAAGTAGGCAGGAAATAAAAGTGAACACAGTCCACGAATGAGAAGAAAAAAAGAAAAAGTAAGTAAAAATAAATATATAGTGAAAGAGCAAGCGGGAGTGCTTTAGAGATTTAGAGAAGCGGAGTAAATGAAACGTATAAAGGAGGACACCGATGAGGCTCTGAGGGCCGTGCTGACGGACAGAAGCACCTGCGTCCTGGGCTCAGGTTCAGAGCAGCTGTTCCTCCGGCTCAAAGCAGGACAGCAGTGAAGTGCTGAGCTCAGGCCTTTCACACGACACCGTAAACTCCTTCGGTACGGACAAAAAAAAAAAAAAAAAGTGTTTCCTTTCACACGTAGAGATCGAACATGGACACTGGAGGAGATATGCAGCGTGGAAGGGGTATTAAAAGTGAACACCGGGGTGTGCGTCAACCTCTGATCAGCTGTAGAGCACCGTTTCACCTTCTAGTCACATTTCATTTTTATTTCTTTCACTGCCTTTTTCATTGGGGAGTGTGGGGGATGGTGGAGGTTAGGGGGTTTGGAAGAAACCGTTGCGTCAAGATCCATAAATACCTACCACATCGAGCTCAGAGCTCAGCCCCCTTTACAAACCCTTGATTCAAAAAATCCGGCCAGAAATTCGGCTTGGTTCCTGGGAATCAGATCAGCGAGAAATGACTTTTTTTTTTTTTATGAGTGAAAGCGCTTTGTTGAGCTGAGCACTTGTCAAATTTATGTCTCTCGCAGATCATTAAGCGTGAGGAGTAATGCGGGCTCAGGGACGTTGAAAAGAACAGAGCCATAAAGACATAATCGAGAATAAAATCCCACAGAGAGAGACGGGAAGACGTGCGAGAACGTTAAAAAAGGTGACATCATAATTGCAGCTCAGCTCGTGTTCAGACGCATCGTGTCGATGTGAACCAGAAGTCGCAGGAGGAGAAACTAACGTTAAACATCTGTTGGAAATGCTACGTAAACATTTTTTTTACGAGTCAGAGGCGTGTTGGTACAAAATCTTATTCTCTCGTACCATAAAGGGGGGGGGTGGGGGGTGGTCACGGGGGAGCAACAGGCTGAGGCTCGGTGATGACCGACACAAGGGACCAGTGTGTGCTGTCAGGAGTGGGGCTAAAAATGTCCGGAATGCTGGCAATTTCTAGCATGCTAGTCAGAGACGTTCAGGCAGATGGACGGCCCACGTGGAGCAGAGCTGAAGAAAATGAAGAGCTAATCATGGATGAAGGAAAACCGCCGTTGCATGAATCGGTGCTAAGTCTAATCATGAACTCGGAAACTACGCTGACCTATTAGAGCTCTTGGTTGCCGTTGTAAAAGGGACATTATTTACATTTATTTAGTGTCCAGTGTCACCCAAATGAGGATGAGGTTTCGTTCGGAGCCTGGTTCCTCCCAAGGTTTCTTCCTCGTAGCATCTCAGGGAGTTTTCCCCCCACCACCGTCGCCCCAGGCTTGCTCATTAGGAATAAAATAGTAGTTTTTATGCTTCTATACTTCTGTAAAGCTGCTTTAAGACAACGTCCGTTGTAAAAAGCGCTATACAAATAAATTGAATTAGGACACAAAAGGTAAGGAAAAAATGTTGACACATCACATCACCACAAGTCAACAGCTGTGTAGTGAAACAGGGTATTAAGTCAGTCCAGGGTGAATCACACTTGTGTGAACAAGCGTCAGAGTCAGACATCAGCTCCACCATGACGGCCTCGTGTTCCTGCACCGACTCATTAAAGCGTCACTCAGGAGGTGAAGACAGAGGAGGTGTAGTGAGTCTGTTCTGCTTCACTCTTCTAATCTAAAAGGTATGCTCTGCTGACAGGGGAGTGGCAGGTACCACGATAGCGTGTGTGCGGCTTCCAAAAGACTTCTACATGTATACGTGGTCACTTACACCAAAGGTTCCTCTAGAACGTCAAGTTGATATAAAAGCACGTGATCTCACATTTTGGTTTTTGAGGTTGCTCCAGGTCCAGATGATCCTCTGCAAATTTTTTTTATTTTAAATAAAAAAAAAAAATAAAAAAAAACCCTCATATGACCAGACATTAATTCAGGTTGGTGGAAAAAGGCGGCCTGCTAGAAATTTCCAGATTTCCGTATTGCTGTCTCTGAGGTGAACAAAATATTACAGACATCCCTCTGATCGTATGCAATTATTATTATTAGTAGTAGTAGTAGTAGTAGTATTATTAGGTTCTTTTTCATATTAGAGAAAGTCGACCCGGACTCTTAGACCAGACATGAGATGGTAAGCGAGCTTGTGAGCGCGTACAGACACGCTGGAGTTATTGCGCAACACCTGGCAACATTACCAACAGAACGTCTGGCTGTCACTCGGACACGTGAGGTCGTCGAGAAAGGGAAAAAAAAAAAAAAAGCAGACAAAGGGGTCACTTGTCCAGTTTAACCTCGCGGAAGAGTAGAGATCGTAAAAAAAAAGTAAAAAGGCTCATAAATGTGGTCGGAAACCGTGACGTGAGGAGGAAGAGGAACAACAACAACAACGACAACAACAACAACAACAACACACATGACTGACTTCAGATTGTGTTATCAACGTGTGTTGTGTTTATATCATTAGGGCCTTCTTTTTTTTCCTCTCAGAAACCCTTGCGAGGATTTCCAAAGAAATTTGTGCAAACATGGATTAAAAGTTACAGGGAAAACAAAAGTCTTGTTCGAACAAGCGGATGTTTCAGCTACTGACTTGTGAAAGCTTTACGAGAGCTTGTGAGCTGTGTTACTCATGCTATGGTAACAACTGAAGCCATCGTCTAGCTTTGAAGAAGGTCGTTTTCACACGTGGTCCCAGCGCTCGAGTCTAGAACCCAAGACCAAGTCTGGACTCACAATCGCAGGTTTGGGTTTAAGCAGAAGAATTCCTTCCATGACAGATTCGTGTGCAGATTTTGTTCTCCGCTTATTGGACGTCATCATGCACCAACAAACCAGGAGCTGATCTCGAATGCAGGCGGAAACGAGACTTGTTAAAACAGGAAGTTGAAGCTGGACGTGTTAAAAACGTGAACAGCTACCAGCCCGTGGTTCTTTTGCAGTGAAGTGAAGACTGCTGAGGATCAGATATCTCTGGACCGGCTCCCAGGCTCGAACCCAGAGTTCACACATCACAGAAGATAGACCACTGGATCAGAGCATCCCCAAAACTGCAGCTCTTGTGGGGTGTTCCCGGTCTGCGGTGGTCAGTATCTATCAAAAGTGGTCCGAGGAAGGAACAGTGGTGAACCGGCGACAGGGTCACGGGCGGCCGAGGCTCATTGATGCACGTGCGGTCCGATCCAACAGACGAGCCACTGATGTTCAAATTGCAGAAGAAGTTAACGCTGGTTCTGATAGAAAGGTGTCAGAACACACAGTGCATGATGGGTCAGGGTCTGTCTTGGTGGCAAAGCACAATATTAGGCCTGATAATGTTATGCCTGATCGGTGTAACTTTCTATGAGACCTATACCCATGTTCCACGAGTCAGCTGAAGGATTGCTGTGAGGTCACGCATTGGGAAAAACTGATTTGCCAGAATACAGAATGAGAAAAAAGTGGGGGTTTTTTAATGAGTAAGCGAGACGACACGCTTCACCTCCTAAGAGATGGAAAGTGTGTCGTGTTCAATCTGGAGCTTCGGAGGCAGCAACAAGCCAAGACTCGATGACCTTAAGCAGAGGACGAGGCATCGAACGAGAAACCAAACAAACCTTCGGCATATCCATGTGAGGCAAGCGAGAGAGAGTGAGAGAGAGAGAGAGAGAGAGAGAGAGAGAGAGAGAACTACTCAGAGCCTTCTTTTATGGGTTTGATGTCAAGCAGTGACATGTTTGAGAAGGAATGCGAGTGTTGAAACGGCTCTCTCCGAGCTGGAAGCATACGGTTCTCGTTATTTCTCTCGTTGCATTTCCTTTTCAGGATTTGTTTGATGCTTTTTGTGATTGCTGTTCAGCATGAACAAAGTCCCTCAAAGCCACAGGAGCGCACTCAGATCCATTTCTAGTAGCACAAGGGGTTGGGATTTAGGGGGTAGGGAACATCGGTCTGTTTGCCCGTCTGTATTGACGTGTACAGCTTTTAAGGGATAAATCGGCGAGTCATGCAGATGCTGCGCTGTCAGAGAACATCTGTCCTTATCCAGCTCACATGTCAATGTTAAATAAACTCTGAACGGTCATTTGTCAATACTTGTGCAACACAATCCCACTGTTTGAACTCTAAATATTCGCGTCTGGATTGGGCGTGGCCTAAACCTAGAAGAATCCTACCACTCCGCTTCTTTTCTAGATGGAAAGTCGGTTGGTCAGAAGAATAGAGACAGAAATATAAGCAATGTTGTAGCTTGATTAGACTTTGTGTCCAAGTTTTTCATCAGACTGTTACTTTGCGTCTACGTTTTTTTTTTTTAACTATCAGACTGTTACTTTGCGTCTACGTTTTTTTTTTTTTTTAACTATCAGACTGTTATTTTGCGTCTGCGTTTTTTTAAATTAAATATCAGACTGTTAGTGTCTACGTTTTTTTTAATATGTTTACGTTTTTTTTAATATCAAACTGTTACTTTGCGTCTACGTTTTTTTTTAACATCAAACTGTTACTTTGCGTCTACGTTTTTTTTTAACATCAGACTGTTACTTTGCGTCTACGTTTTTTTTAAATATCAAACTGTTACTTTGCGTCTACGTTTTTTTTTTAACATCAGACTGTTACTTTGCGTCTACGTTTTTTTTAATATCAAACTGTTACTTTGCGTCTACGTTTTTTTTTTAACATCAGACTGTTACTTTGCGTCTACTTTTTTTTTTAACATCAGACTGTTACTTTGTGTCTACGTTGTTTTTTTTTATATCAAACTTACTTTGCGTCTACATTTTTTTTAAACATCAGACTGTTACTTTGCGTCTACGTTTTTTTTTAATATCACTGTTACTTTGCGTCTATGTTTTTTTTTTAAATATCAGACTGTTACTTTGCGTCTACGTTTTTTCTATCAGACTGTTACTTTGCGTCTACGTTTTTTCTATCAGACTGTTACTTTGCGTCTACGTCTTTTCTATCAGACTGTTACTTTGCGTCTACGTTTTTTCTATCAGACTGTTACTTTGCGTCTACGTTTTTTCTATCAGACTGTTACTTTGCGTCTACGTTTTTTCTATCAGACTGTTACTTTGCGTCTACGTTTTTTCTATCAGACTGTTACTTTGCGTCTACGTTTTTTCTATCAGACTGTTACTTTGCGTCTACGTT
Source organism: Hemibagrus guttatus (assembly GCA_033459395.1). NCBI lineage: Eukaryota > Metazoa > Chordata > Actinopteri > Siluriformes > Bagridae > Hemibagrus > Hemibagrus guttatus. The sequence continues at coordinate 21,429,625 of JAUCMX010000016.1, read as the reverse complement.
TTTTCTATCAGACTGTTACTTTGCGTCTACGTTTTTTCTATCAGACTGTTACTTTCATTTAAAAGAAGGCTTTCTCAAAACTGTCTCAACCTCAGAGACACTCAAAATATAAAAATGAATCTGATACTGAACTTCCTACTTATGCTTTTCGGCTGCGTCCAAAGAACGTTCATTCACCGAGTGATAAAGAGAAGATGGAGTGGAAACAATTTTTTGGGGGGAAAAGTGCTGAGTCTGTGTTTCCAGCCTTCCTCCCAGTGACGTATTTAGAACGAAAAAATTCCGCCGATTACTCGTTGTCAGTGAAGTCAAGCAGTCTGTGTGTGATGGGGGAGAAAGGGGAGGGAGAGGAGGCAAGATGGATTAAACTCACCCTGGACACCGAGAGAGGCATGCTGAAATCCTTCCCTCCCTGGAGTCGGAAACCCCATGGCGCCGGCCCGCTGAGCGTCACGCTGTAAACGTTCATGGCCTGTGTGGGTGAGAGAGAGAGATGAGAAATGAGTGGTGAGAGATAGAAGATGGCCTTCTTTCTTCACATTGCAATAACCGCCAAAAAGAGGGAGTGAAAACAAAACACAGAGGACTCAAGGTTCTCAAACAGTCTGCTATTGATGAATGCGTTTTCTTTTTTTTTTTTATTATTGTTATTCACGATTTTTGGTAGACGAACCAAAAGCTTCTGGGATTTTCAAATATTTCCAGTAACTTCAGGAGCCCATTTCCCATAAAAAGCATGAACTGTCTAATCTTAAACTAATACTCTAACGTATATTAGATTTACAATAATATATGACATCTGTCTGTCTCTGTCTGTGTCTCCCTCTGCCTGTTTCTCTCTGTCCATCACTGTCTGTGTCCCTGTCTCTCCCTCTGTCTGTGTCTGTCTTTCACTCTGCTTGTGTCTGTTTGTCTCTCCCTCTGTCTGTCTGACTGCCTGCCTCTGTCCGTCTGTGCGTCTCGGTCTCTGTCACCGTCTGTCTTCCTCCATTTGTAATTGGCTGCTCATGATGTAGCCCGTTTGTTGCATCACGTTCTAAGAATCTGACGTCAGCGAAATTAGCCGCTGGGGTTCAGTTACAGTACAGATTCAGGTTCCACCTGATTTAAAGGTTTAAAGGATGAATATCAAATCAAATCAGAACTGAAAAATGAAGCGTCATGCACTTATTCATCAGAATACCCACCACACACAAAACCTGCTGATTGCTTTAATAAGCACCCCCCCCCCCCCCCTTCATCATCCCGTTTCACTAATCATGCACTGTACCACAAACTCTCGCTAACATGCTCGCTCTGAACTCGGTGCTCGTAACGCGTTCGAATGCTTTTCTCCCGTTATTTAAAGCGGCGATATGCTGGCTTTGGGAAGCGGGCCAGCTTATTTTGAGCGCGTCATAAAAGCTACAGATGTTCGCTACACTTCAGAAAAGACTTGGGAACTGAACTGCCAGACCGTTCAGAACCATCAACTCGCGATATTGTGACATCAAAAAATGTCATCACAAACTCAGGGAGCGTCTTGAACCTGCTGCATAAATGAAAATCCACAGATCCATTTAGCATGGGTTATTTCTAATATTTGGACTATTGTTTCAGGGTTTTGTTGTTGCGTTAAAAAAAAGATTAAAAAAAACACGCTAGAACATTCCACATATTAGGTTTAAAGCAATATTAGGCATGTGTATACAAGGCCTACTTGCTTATCGAGGTTTGCAGACTTACGAAGCACCGACTATAAGGATAGTATAGTCCTGAGATAACTACGAGGCACAGAAAAGTGCACGATGCAACGATCCCGATCAAAACAGAAGTTCTACAGACTATAAAAGAGAACACCAAGATTCCTGCATGGCTCTCTGGACAGAATGGATTATTACAGCAGGAGACCCTTCTTCGCCCATGCGTCCCATCTACTCCAGTCCGCTGACTCGACAGCATGAACGTACCTCACAGAAAGGCCCGAATCAACCACTGGA